>JAFIDM010042053.1:0-13409 GCA_023159025.1 Thereuonema tuberculata
GGTGGTCTGTAAACTGCTATTATAGTTGCTTCTATTTCTTTACGTTGATATAAATTTATTACTTTTTTCTTTACAGTGCAGATTACATTTTCAAAAGATTTAGAATCAATATTCCAACTATCTATATTTATAAATTTTTTTATAAAATATTAACAAACCACCACCTTTTTTAGTTTCACGTAATTTAAATATAGTATTAAATAAATCTAGCTTAAAGATTTTGATTTCTTCCAAGTTAACATTAACCTCTGCTAAAATAATTACATCAATATAATCAATAAATTGCACTATATTAGCCTTTAAATAATCAAAATTTTTCTGAAGTCTTCTTATATTTAAAGACACACAATTCAAATTAGTTTGACAATTAACCAAATTATTGTATTCTTTCCACTTATATAAACTATCAAAATTATATGTTTTAGGGTGAATATTAATTTCTTCTATCACTAAGTTAATCTTATAAGACAATGAAAGATCTTAACATAAAGATAATCAAAGAAAAGAAATATGACCAAAAAAAAGGGGACTTACTATTAGAAAAAAGAAAATACGAGAAAATAATAATTATTATAAAA
This sequence comes from Thereuonema tuberculata, assembly GCA_023159025.1. Lineage (NCBI taxonomy): Eukaryota > Metazoa > Arthropoda > Chilopoda > Scutigeromorpha > Scutigeridae > Thereuonema > Thereuonema tuberculata. The sequence goes on from JAFIDM010042053.1 coordinate 579, forward strand.
ATAAAATCCTTTCCACGGATTTGATTCGTGATTTCGAAGGTAAGTTATAAGCTGTCAAATTCTCATTTTTAAGCTATTAAAGAAATAAAAAATAATACCAAAATAAATAACGAGAACATTTTTTAATAATGGACCAAATATATAAAATATTTTATTAAGTAATCCATCCGTACTTTTAAAACAATAAAAATGCATTAAAATTCACAAGCAGTGTGGGTTTTTTTTTTATGATTTTACGACGCCTAATCGATAAATAAATAAATATCATTGGTGTCTTTATATTATATATAAAATGTAGAACTCATGTAGAAGGTTTCCCTTTAATCTGCTTCTATTCTAGTTAGAATAAGTTGAATAATCTTTCCGAATAAACATTCAAATTTCATCAAAGAATAAGGTTATATCAGAACTTGATACCAGATGGCGTCATGTACATCTGGTTACTCGACTGAATATGCGTGACTGTAAGACCACTGTCGCCCTCTGGCGAGAGACGGTAAAACGACCCAACTTTTCGACAAAAATTAGCCCCCTTAGCGATTGATTGGGCACCTAAGATTCATGTTATTTACTTAACACAATCTAATGATTCATTCTGCAAAGTTTCATTACAAACTTCGTTTATCCAGTTCGAGTGGTTCCCTTGTAAGTCCTCTGGATACTGGGATCATCTCATCTACGAAGCCATTGCCATTAAAGATGAAACCAACACATTTAATAGAGACAACGGGTTCAACTCAACAGCATGTGGCTCGCAGCCACTGCCCTTCACAACCATTCAGGCAGAGGCGCCATTTTTCGAGCCAAAAAACCGCCACCTGAAAGCGCGGACCGAACAGAGAGCGGTGCTCAAAGGATTTAAAAAGCCCACAGTGATCTTGCTTCTCATTCACTGACGAATGAAAACTCGGACCACTCCAAAATTCTTACTTGGTTGGAAACCTGAGAAGAATTCTTTAAAATAAATAATGTCTCAAACTTTGTTGAAGCTGCACTTAAAGGTGCAAGCTCAAGCATTAACATAAAATTAGCCATTTATCCTAAATTACCTTCATCAAAGTTTGGATAGGATTTTTTTTTGAGTTGTAAGTTTTATAGAATGTAAAACATTCACCATAGGCCAATGGCTGAGAAAACCTGGTCATTGTCTTGCACAATGTTTTCTTCTTTCTGATATTAAAGTCTACTTGGAGACCAATTAAGATTTGAAAAAAGTTCTCTTCTCCTGCTCAGGGACAGAAAAAAAAAAATGTTTCGACAACTGGTCAACATTTGACACTTTAAACAAATCTAAAGGGTGAAAAATAAGCTGTTCATAATAACTATACGTAATGAAATTGTTAGAATAACACTAGAGATATAGGTCTCACGAAATCCATAATTTAAATACATTAAATTCACCGGTACTTTTAAGAGAACTTCCTTAACAAAAATCCAACCATAAGAATTTCAGTTATAAAAACTCTAATTTTGGAAAATATGAATATATCAATGATGAAAAATATTCAAATAAAGTCTGTCCATTTCTAGCCACAGAAAGTTTTTAAAGATATGAAATATTTCATACATGCTATTCAGATCCTGCAAAGTAAAAAGAAAATTACTATTTTTGAACACCCACACAGCATTCTTGATATTACAAGACAAAACCACAGAAAGTTTATTTTTTCTCTTCAATTTCACTGGACAGCAAATCAAATTTAGTAAGGACACTTCCATTCAAATATCATTCCGAGTGGCATCCTTAATTTAACACAATTAACTCTAAGATATCGATGTTTATTAATATGTAGCTTTTTTACAAGAATTTTTGAGTGAACTGCTAAAAATATAGGAACTTGTGCTAAAGTAAATATAATGACTAAAAACTGACTATAAGCTACTTTCCAAAATGTCTATTTCAAATATTAATACATACCAAAGTGTCAGCATGAGGCATATTCTTCTGACCTCTTCGATCCACAACCATGATTTCAATATCATTCTTCTCTTTACTTGATAACTTAACTCTTTCGCCATAATACTGTAAGGTAATAAAAATAATAAATGCAATGAAAATATTTCCCCCTGTAATTTCAAGCTTCAATAAGAAATAAATTTTCGAAAACATCAAAGGTTTCTACAAGTAATTAAAAAATAGATTCTACTTAAAGGAGAAGACCCATGGGCCGTAGGCATGCCCTAACCCACTTCTAGCCATGGCGGGATTACAAAAGTTACAGCAGTTAATACCCGTATCAATAAGGTTATTAATTGCTGTAATTTTTGTAATCCTCCCATGCCTAGAAGTGGGTTAGGGCAAATGCCATTATGTCATGGGTATTCTCCATTTTATTGTAAGGGAGGAAAAATATATCACTTTTGAAAAATCATATAAGCTATTACAATAGTGATAATTTGTGCTTTTGAACAATTAAGTAAGAAAAAAAAAAGTATTTAAAATTTATTAAAAAAAGTTATTAGAAACAAAAGTTTTTAAATTATATAAATTAATTAAAATGAATTAAATAAAAAGAAGCATATAAGAATTACAAAATTACTGAGATGATTGGACAAATGTCTTGAGTTACATCCTTAATCAGCCAGAATTATCCAAAATTTGAATATCAACATTTTAAAATTTTCATGAAAATAGATACAAATACGTGTAATTCTTGTCATTTGATTTAAATGAATTATATAACAAGTCAACTAATCATTAACTGAACACATTTGAAGTGAACATGATTTATTAAGATTAATTAGTTACCTCTTCTACAAGTTTGCTTCTACCAGACAGCAACATAGGAGCTGAAAACAGAAAATAAACAATCAAACTGGATTCCAAAGAAAATAAAAAGTATGTCTTTTTTTTTCTCTATATAAAGAACTTGTATTTTCCATTTGAATTATATCGATTCATCGTAATTACATTAGTTTCAAACTAAAATGTAAACATTAGTGTTTGATGTTTACAAATAACTATTCACTAATAAAATATTTGCCTAATATATCAAATAAGTTATCAAATAGATACTGACACTTAGAAGTGTAAAATATTCTCTTTAGTTATGTAAAATGATGAGAGAACAGCAAACACTACAATATTTGTACGATCTGTGTAATTCAAGTTCATTATATCAACTCTTCTACAAAGAACAGTGTAATAAGAGGTAATTCTAGTCTTCCCATCATCTTTTCTTCATTGGCGTGTTTACATAAGAGACTGTCAAATACCATTAATTATTTTAGATGGATTTAACGTATGTTGAAATTAAATGCATTACGATAATGATGTCATTTATAGAATAGTAGAATACCTACAGAAAGACAGACAGCCTTTTTGAATGGATCAAAGAATTATCTCATGCCAACAATCCAAAAAATGACAATGTACTATGGGGAAAGTTCAAAGATTCTAATTAAACTTGATTTCTGAGAAGAATAAAAACGTGATGGATATAATGTTAAAATTAACATAAGTAAAAACTCTGTCACTCACTTTTCCTTTTTTTTTTTAAAGGAAGATACATGTAACCATACCTTTGTAATTATCAATTTAATTTGTCTCGCCAATTGTTTTATTTATACAAATTTTATTCATCTAAGTTCACAATTCCATGTTTGCAACTAGGAAGCAATCAGGTATTTCAACACAAGAAAGAAAGCAGAGTATCATTATGCCTATGACACATTTATTCTTTACTATTAACTATAAGATGTTTCTAAAGGTATGGTTCTACTATACTTCAAATTGGCTCACTTTGGGAATACCTTTGGAAGCTATAGAATGAAATGAAGCAAACAGGAAAAATATTACAGAAGATTAGGCCATTCTAAGCCAAGTGCTTACATTCAAGCTAATGTCCTTTCTCTGTTTTTGTCAGTGCAATCAATAATTATGCACAGGTGTCAGTTGGTTAATTCCAAAGGACATACTCGAATTTGATGGATTCGCCATCAGAGTAGTAACAGTTCACATCTTAAACTTCAATACAATGACGGGAGTTACTGAGTTAATTCACTGAAGAAAAGCCAATAACACTTTTTCTGTAATTAATCTTCAATAAACTGTCTATATTTTTATACATTTGATTGTGAGTAATAATTTTTATCATTGCTTGTAATAATTAAAAAACAATCATGAGTCCATCTTCCTAAACATAACACGAGTGATATTAATAGGGATGAAGTTTTGTTTTATTTTAAATTTCTTAAACCACTCTAGTTAAATAAGCAGGCTTTTATTTCTTTGGTCAAACTATTGTTTGAAAATTTCCAGGATTTTTTTATATTTTTTTCCACTTTAGCTTAATTCTGAAAAGGAGGCTTCCTTCTGGGTGATTATTATTATTATTTTATTATTATTATTATTTTATTATTTTATTTAGTAAAACGTAGAGCAGATTCATTAGTAGTTGCAAGAAAGTTCAATAGTTTTCAATGCTTCATTTAGAATAGAGTTACCAAACCTATCAATAACTACTATGACTGGCCCTTAATTATTCTTTCAATTATTCCCAAGCTTTTCTTAAACTAATTGTAGAGTTTTAAATGCAACACACATTAATATTTTCATGAATAACTAGTACATGTTATTCTATGTCTGCAACTGATCATAAATATGTTATTCATTTATCTCAATCTCCCTGTAAAGTAGATCTTTTCGTTCAAACAAACAAATTTTTAGAGACTGCATAATGTTTCTTTCAGATCTTATAGGATCTAGAAATAGGATTTCTAGTTACAAATGCAAAACTATGCATGCTGATATTTTTTTTTTTTTTTTGACTGTCAGCAATTGACGATTAAGGTGAGGCGGAAGTCAGCTTGGACGATTTGGAAGTCTAAGTTCAAATCGTTCGTTCTGTAATTGTTAAAAATTCAACTAAAAGTCTTAAAAGTTTAAATATGAATGAATCATATTCTCTTTTACTTGATTTTTTTATATGATAACTGAATTAATTACATTAAAGCTCAAAACAGGCTAATTTTTTGAAAAAAAATTGCATTCTATTAAATTATTTTAGCTTCAAAAAGCTCCCATTTCTGTTTCTATGAATAAATAAAGTAATAACATATTCCCAGAATTCAAAATTTCCTTTACTTTCCCAATAGTTGAATTAAAAAAAAATAATAATTTGACAGTTTTAATTTATGGTTTTTATTTTATTAAAATTCAACCATTGGGAAAGTAAAAGGAAATTTTGAATTCAGGGAGTAGATTATACTTTATTTATTCATAGAATTATAAATGGGAGCTTTTTTTAAGCTAAAATAATTTAGTAGAACGCAAATTCTTTTGAAAAGTCAGCAAGTTCTGAGCTTTAATGTAATCAATTCAGTTATCATATTAAAATCAAGAATAGGAGAATATGATTCATTTATATTTAAACTGTCATATTTTAAATTTTCAGATTTTTAGTTGGATTTTTAACACTTACAGAATGATTTGAACTTGAAGACTTCCAAATCGCCCAAACTGACTTCCGCTTCACATTAAAGCGAAATTTCATCTTTCAGCTGTAAATGTTGCTCTCTTGCAAGAATTTTGAATACTTTCTTTTGCTCCTATCTAATAAAATACAATCCTACCATTAGGTTTATTATTTCAAGTAGTTATTTCATTTTGTTAAGGAAAATTACAATGGTTACTGTAAGTTTTCTGATCAAATATACATTACAATGATTTTACATATATTAATGAGAAATAAAATTTAACTAATTATCGTTACCCATTGTTGACTGCAAAATCTGGACTGCTCCTGGATAGACCATTCTTCGCCCAAAAGTATGAGCAACAACAAACCTACAACAAGTTAAATCAAATCATTAAAGATTTCAATATTAAGAGTAACAACTATATTCTCCCAAAACATTTGTAGATAAGGAAATTAACAAAAAGGATCAAAACCAACTTTGCAATAATATGCAAAAATCTCTTGTCATATATGCGTAATCAGAAAAAGCTACACATTATCATGCCTCACTCCTAGACATGCTATTAGCTAATTTTTTTTAATTTATTCATAGTAAAACATTCAACTGATGTAACTACTTCTTTATCACGGATATGACTGTTTAGCTGTGCATCTGATAATTGGTATTTTTTCATCCAAAGAATGTGTAATTTGTAAAACCCCAAATTCCTGTATGGATGAAGTGTCTGGAACTTGATGATTACATTGGAATCTCTGTAAGCCCTATTGGGATGCTAGAACTAAAACGATGAGCAAAGCCTCTTTAATTGTCATAGAAACGAATGAATGAACTTCTTTATCATCTTATTGCATTGAGAATCATTTTTATATGAATGTAATGACTTACAAAACAGATATTAACATTTTTGATTGATTCATTTATATCTTCTAAAAATCTCAATTTTTCATTAATTCTTACAGAAATTTATAATATCAGCCACCATTTGTAAAGAATTCTATAATGTTCTTCAATATCAATCATAATTCTATCCACGGACTATTCTTCTTATAAATGTGACATAATTACAATTTTCTGATATCTTTCAGTTATCTCATAGTGTTTTCAAAATTCTTTGTCTGAATTGTGATTTAACACTAACTATCTCCAAAATTCAGGTTTTTTCCAAGCCAAATAATCATAATTTTTTTTTTTTTACTGGAAAAAATTAAATAAAGAGTTCATTCAGCTACATATATTTTGCTATTGATCCTTCCTTTCTACAATTCTTTTCATTTCAAGATAACTTGGCTAAATATAGTTTTCCTAAGATACATATTGTTAACAGCAATGACAAGATAATGAGCGTTTCAGATTCTCAAGCTGCTCTTTACTAGTTCTGCAATGGTTATGATCAAAAGTTACACACAAGCAATTTGAATCATTCTCTCCATTTGTCATGTCTTTAATGTTTTCACATAAGTATTCTTGGATTAATTCCAAGTGAGGTCAATAATGTAGAGTCTTTTTCTTATTTTTTTTTAAATTTCAAAGTCAGTTATATGCTCTTTCTTATGCTGAATTGCATTATGCTTTAAATTTATTATTCTATTTCAAAGATAAACTGAATATAGACTTCATATAGCAATAACATAATAATGACTTCAGCAATAACAAAATAACAAAATAAAAAAAACTCAGAAAAAAAAAACCAGATGAACCCATCTACTAAAAATAGCAGTACTACTTATTCATGTACACACAATGAAAAATTGTAATCTGTAAAGCTGCAATGTCAGTGATTAAAAATAAATTAACAGGACATAATTTTTTTGAAAACCAACAAAGTAAAATAAAAATATTAATCCTTTTGCAACAAGATAAAATTATTTCCATTTTATCAATTTCCCAATTTACCTATCAATATTTCTACACGAAATCTTACTACTATTAACATGAATCTTCAAGTAAACCTGAATAACTTAAATCTGTTTCTCATATTAATAAGAGGAATGGATTCTGATTGCTTATGAGTTTTACTGCAGAAAACATTATTGAGAACATTTTAAAGTCAGCAGATGTAATTTGAATGACACTGTACTGTTACATACCATACAAAAACATTCAAGTGATTTGTACAGTTTGTTTGTAATCATATTTATGTTGCTCATTTTCATGAAAAAGAATATAAAAAAAAGTTGTGTGAAATTAATTTTCCTTATATAATCAACTAGCTAGGTTTACTACAGTAGTGAAATTTAATAGCTGAAAAGAATAAAGTATTTCTAAATAATAAAGTTTAACAACTAAAAAAAAAAAATTGGTTCTCACACCCTGAGCCATCATCTTGGGAATCTGGGGCAGCTGTTTCAGCCTTATTAGGTTTCGTCAGCTAGACTTACCCTTGACGATAGGTTCAGTTTGTGTAATTATAGTTAAGGACACCCTCACACACCCGACAAATAGATGGCATTACTATCATTTTAAATTTTATAGCTGCTGGTTTTAATTATATAGCTGAACACTGATTATCCAAAATAACTGGGACCCCAGGTTGATTCAGTTAACCAAATAATTCAGATAAACATATATGAGAATACCCAGTTTATATGAGATAAAGAGTAATTAGGTCTACGACTGAATTATTGTACAGGGTGCGGCAGTGCAATTTCCTTATTTTAAAAATGAATAACAAAAGTATAGGAGATATCAGTTTAATGCTTTTTTTCATGTTACAGAGACATTTAAAGTTTTTATTTATGTTTTAAAAATGATATCCCTACGGTGGCCTCCATTCTGGTCAATAGTCGAGTTTTGAAGCTTCTCTCCACTTGTTCCAGCATAGCGACGGGTATATTATCGATAGCAGCTTGAATATTGTTCTTCAGTTGAGCCAGGGTCCTTGGATGGTCAGTGTAAACTAGGGATTTCAGATAGCCCCACAAAAAAAAAAAAAAAAAAAAATCACATGGGGCTAAACCGGGCAAGCGCACCAGCCACTGAAGATCGCCCCACAAGGAGATGAGGCATCTAGGGAAGTGTTCTTGCACAAGATGCATTGACATTTGTGCCGTGGGCTGTAGCGCCATCCTGCTGAAACCAGACATCCCCACATCCTTTTCTTCAAAGTTTTGGTAAGAAAAACTCCTCAATCATGTAGACATAATGAACAGAAATGACCATAACTGTCTGATCGTTGTCTTCAAAAAACCATGGTCCAATGATGCCTATTTTGGACAATGCATACCAAACAGTCACACTTTCTGTATGCAGGGGCTGCTCATGAAGTTCTCAGGGATTTGTGCCACTCCAGTATTGCATGTTTTGCTTATTCACGCAACCGGAAAGATGAAAATGAGGCTCATTGCTGAAGAACACAAGGGCGTCTTCAAGCATATTGTCAAGAATGGCTTGGCATGCATTTTTCGTGAAAGAAAATCGCACCACTGCCAATTTGTATGGATGAAATTGCAGTTCTTTATGAAGAACTGAACGATCAGACATCCCAAGAGCAGCTGCATGTTTGCCGCAGATCGCATAGGAGATCACAAAATTGACTGCCGAACCTTCTCGACGGTTCTTGAACCTCCAGGTTATTTTTTCTGCACATCACTGGTTTTCCTAAAGTTATCCACCCATAAAAGAATCGATTTCCAATCAGGAATATGACCCGCGGGCACGATATTAAAAGTGATTCCTGAATCACTTATAATCACAGCTGCTTGAAAAGTACGCCTCTATGGCAAACGCGCGCTCCTCCCTCATCCACTGCATGATCGTTACTAAATCTATATGACAGCAAACGTTAGGTTCTGCTCTTTCGAATGAGCACCACCCCACCTTTTCAGAATAACTGTCGCTTCAGGCGCGTGTTTCAAATAAGGAAGTTGCCCTGTGGCACTCTGTATTACTATTGCTATTACTATTGCATTTTGAAATAGGAAGTATTATAAAAACATATTGATTTAGGAAATTATTTTTAACTCCTGTAATGACTGTTTCTCTGGCTATACTGCACATATCTTTGAAGAAACAAGCAGAAATGAATGCATAAAGTGACAGGAAGAAAATTTCAGCATAACAGCTAGTGCACTAAAATTGTATAATTGATGGTTCAGGTAATTAATGTAATTTTGTAAACATTTCTCATTTTTTTATACATATAAAGTCCACTTTCAATTTTATTTAAATTTGAACATTTATTCTACATTCAAATAAAGCACTTAATAACTAGAAAAATAGTCAACAGCTATAAAAAGAACTTACCCAATAATTTCACATGGGAAAGCACCAATGCGTTCTACTAGTGTTCTCTTTCTTAGTGGTTTTGTACGCTCCACCTTGGCTTTTTTTACAGAGCTATATAAAAAATTAAAAAAATATTAACCAATACTGTTACACAGGAAATTGTTTCTAATAATACTTAATATTTGTTACACATAGAAAACTGCACATCTGCAATTTCACCAAAATCAGTTTTTTATTTGTTGACCACACTGTTGGATTAACTCTGCACAGTCCATTCAAAATAGTTCATTGCTTTAAAATCCATTATGTGGTTGTTTGTTTGAAACAATAACATTAAAACAATAAGTGTGAAATTATTCTGTATTTTAGCGACTTTGTAGGGAGGAGCTATTTGGATTTTTTGTGTGTGTGTGTGTGTATGTATAATGTCCTCCATAGCACAAACCAGGAGTTGGAGACTCACGAGTCAAACCTCCTGTGGCCTGAAGGTTGGGGGGGAGGGAACCCAACTTATGGTCAAGGCCTATTCTGGTTTTAGGTGGCTATTGACCAACCAAAAAAAAATTAGCAGTAATTGGGCAAAATTAGGGTCTACCTATACTGAATTGACTATGATGAGAACTAATATGATACCTCCACCCAAATGCGACCATTTCTCGTTCAAGGTGGGTAAACAAGCCACTTACTAAGTCATCCGAATGGTGCAAAGTGGGAGTCTAGACATACTAAAAGAACTCTGTGGGAACATAGCTTCAAATTGTGCTTGACTCTTGAATTACAACAACTTGAATAAATTGAGTTTTGGGTGTCACTCAATAGTAGCATCACTTTTTAACAATGCAAGCATTTGATAGAATGCAAATTGCACAGGATCCCTTCATTTTGTTTACTACAGAATTGTGAAGTGACTTGTTTATTTAATGGGACTGTAAGTCAGCATTGTTTCAAGACTATTACATCTCATTAGCTGCAGCTAGTCATTGGTGAGCAAATTAACTGACTAACAAACGTAATTGATAAGTGAAAAAGTAACCTCATTATATTAAAAACATTAAAAAAAAAAGGGAAAGCTTATAAAAGGTAAACATCTTGTCAGTAGCTTATGAAAGATTAACAGATATTGTGACTTCAACAGAGCTTAATTTAACATCCCCTCCATTCACTGATGGATTCTTTTCCTAATAACTGTTACAGTTTGCAAAGAAGCCCAACAAATATTTAAATTAGCTAATAATAGGCCTGCATCTTTTACAGCGTTTTTACTGTTAATCTGTCATTGTTACATACATTTTTCATTTTCACTGTTAACAATTATATACCAAAAATTTTCTTTTTGAAATATTTCACAACGGCTAAAAACTACTGCAATATATAAGGAAAGAAAACTTACAATATTAAAAGAAAACGACTGTCCCTACGTAGACTATCAAAACTTAAAAAAATGATTATTTTTTTTATTGTCGCAATTTGTTTCTAACATATAAATGTTTCAATTTACAAAAAAAGATATTTAAAATATTTCATTATTTTCAGCTTTAGCAAAACGTAAAGTATCGAATGTTACGTCGCTGCTCCTCGTAAACTCACGAAACTTAAATTTAGTCAGTTTACTCAGGACCAAATTGTGCGCAAAACCAAAAGAGCGAGACGCAACTAGGACTATTGTTTGTTTACGCTGCATTCGTTCCGTGCACTTGCGCACGTGCCGGTATTGTTGAAAAAAATAAAAAAATCTTTAAAACGCTCTCCTGTAAAGTGACGATTTTTAGTTTCCATAGTCTACGTAGGGACAGTCGAAAAAAGAAAAGAAAGAAAGAAAATAAAAGAAAATCAGGAATATTTTTACAATTTTTATAAGAATGAAAATGAATAAACAAAATTACCCTTCTACATCACTCATGCGAAACTCCACTGGCCAAGCACTAAAGTCAAAATCATATTTACTTAAGGCCCTCTGAAATGAAAAGATTCACAAAAATATTTTAGTTGAATGTTTTCAACAATGACCTCTACTAATAGCAGAGATAGCTTCCTTACTTTTCATAGTACAAACCATTGTAAATTAAAAAATTTAAGACTTATGGTAACCATTTCAGTCCCAAACTGAAATCTTAAAGAAACTTTGTAAAAACAAAAACAAAATATTAAAATGAAATTTACTTAAAAAATCGTATTATGTAAATCCACATTTATAGTTAAAAGTGCATGCTAGAAAAAATAACGACGTCATAAATTTTAATTTCAAAGACAATGTCAAACCTAAAAGATTTGGAAAGTTAATGTTCATGCAAATGACATTACTTGAGTTAAAGGGCAGTCCACGAGGAAAAGTTTATAATGTTTACAAAGGAGAGTCAAAGATTGGAAGTCACAAAATTCATGTGGAAGGAGATTTGAAAGTGTGTGCGTTAAGAGGTTTAAGATTAAGGCTAAATTTATGGAGACAGGTAAAGTACAAAGAAAGCAAGGTCAAGAACACTTAAGAAATTTGTCAGCTAGTGATTGTTTCTATGTTGTCTTAATACAAGACAGTCTAGGCTTGTATTAGTCCTTCAGTAAATGAGAGAACTATTAAAGTCAATACACAATGAGGATAAGGATAAACACCATTTCCTGGATTGTGAAGTTAAATAAAATCTAATGTTTCGAGGGATAGATATTATAGGAAAGGCATATGTTTAATGGAGGTTTTGTGATGGATGAGATAGGGGGGGGGTTTCTAATTTTGTTATGGAATTATAGGGGTGTAGCAATTGTGAAATAAATGGAGGGACAGTTCTGAAGGTGAAAAATACTTCTGATGGTGTGAAGTTCAGTGTAAAGAATTTGTGAACCGAGTATATTTATCACAATAAAGTCATTCAATGTCATTTCCTTGAATACGACCAGAAGTGAGCAGAACAGTAACCATTTTTGCTAACTTTCCTCCTTGTGGTTGTTTTGTTGTCTTGTCCTCCATATTTATGCTATTTCCTGATGGTGTAACCTGCCTAACAACTTAAAGCAATCCAATTCAGCAATAATTATTTAGCAGTAATCCAATAAGTACATTTTCATCTTTGTTATTTATTGTTTAATCAAGGCACCTTAAGCTCAAGCTTTTAAAAATGAAAGTTACTTAATTGTAAATTTACAATGGTATTCTAAACATCTCACCAAATTTAAATGTAAAAAAACTACATTTAA
>JAFIDM010042054.1:0-13408 GCA_023159025.1 Thereuonema tuberculata
AATCGCAATCATTATTTCTCTAACTGGTTTGCCATTTTTTTAAAAATTATCAATAATATTTCTGAAATTTAACAAAAGTAAATCCATTTTAAAAATCTGTCTGAAATTAATTTTATCTTATATTGTGAGCTTTTGGCCATAGATATGATTTCTATTGTTTTAAAATGTGCTAATTATGTTTCAAGAAAATGCTTATGTTCGTTGATAATATTATCAAGTGCTAATAAGTATAAAAACCCGAAATGCAGATATAAAATTAAGAGTTAATTCATTTTATCCAATTTTGTAAATAGAGTAAGACATTAGAAAAATAAATTAAGACTATACTGATGTTTTTAAAAATTGTACTTGAAATACATTATTACCATAAATTATACTTGAGCAACTTTGAAATAGGTTTGCATGAATTCGTTCCTCTTTTTAGTAAAATTCAATTTTCATTTCTGCTTTGAACTAATAAGCCTCGTTTTCACTTTATTTATTTCGAATGAATAAATGATCATGAAATTACTAATAATACAATTAAGAAGATAATATTGGTTTTGATATTGGTAATAGTAATAAATATTTGAATATATTGGGAATGTTTTTTAGAAACCTATTTAGGAATTCTGTTAATTTGAATTTTCTGTGATGGCTTCAAGAAATGAAAGATCAGTTTATGGTTGAAATAAATAAAAACATCAACACTCTTAACACATGTTGTAGAGATAGCATTAACAAATGTTTAAACTTGAATTAATTTTTTAGTAAGTTTTGATGTTTGAATACAAACATTCATACAATATTGAAAGATTCCAATACAATCCATTAAGTGTTTTTTTGAAAGTTTCACAGTATATTATTTTCTCGTTAAATCATCGTCTGCTGTCACCCACCCTTTGCAGTGAAATCGCTTTGTATTTTGTATAGTTTCTGAATGAGATTCCTTTCATTTATGAGTTCGTTTCTTTAACATTTATAGTTGTAGAGTTTTGCTATCAAATTCATGTTGAGGTTCTATTCAACATTCAAATTTTATATTATTAATATTCAGTTGAGATGGGCAAAGTCGTTCTTTTTACTGAACTAGTTCTTTTGAGATAGTTCTTTTTATTGAACTAGTGGCAATAAAAGTAGCCCATTTTCTTTACCGAATCTTTACCTTTAACAACCAAAAAAAAAAGGTTCTCAAATACTTTTACAAACAAAAGAAAAAAAAAAAGGTCTCGAATACTTAATACAAAGCATTTCATTTGAACTAGGTCGTTCGCGAACTATATAGTTCTTTTCACGAACTAGTTCATTTGAACTATGTCGTTCGCAAACTACAGTGTAGTTTTTTTCACGAACTAGTTCATTTGAACTAGATCGTTCGCAAAGTACTAATACAGAATCATATTTTTTCCTCTACTGGATTCCATAGCTTCACTTTTCTATTTCGAAATTGGATAAATTTCACCTTTTAATTTTCTAAATACAGATGTCGCACCTCCAAAGTCTAAAATATCAATCCATATCATTCAAAGAAATTAGATAAAAAAAAATACAATTCACAGTTTCTGCAGATTACACCGAATTTAATTCCTTCAAACACATAACTAGAAAAAATTGGCTCATGCATATTTCATTCGAATGAAACCCTGTAAAAATATAGGGTTTCTTTTCTCGTGAAGAAGATTTTGCTAACTGTTTACTCCTAATAATCAAAAAATCTTATATTCTTCACTTCTGTGCTTACATATCTTATGATTTTACTAATAGTTCAAATTAAAAAGATGATATTGGTTTACAGTTGTAAAAGTAATAAATATTTGAATATATTGTGAATGTTTTTTAGAAAACCTATTTAGGAATTCTGTTAAATGGAATTTTATGTCGAATTTTATCTGATGGCTTCAAGAATTGAAAGATCAGTTAATAGTTGAAATTAAACCATCAATACTCTTAACACATGTTCTAGGCGACAACAAACATTGAATATTACGCCCGATGAACTTTTTAATGAGTTTCGATTTTTTATTATCATGCTGGATTTGTTTACATGTGCATCGAATTGTATCAGTTGTAAGCGTCAATACAAAATGAAGATCGGATTTAGAGTGTATAGCGAAAAAATAACGAATAAACACAAAACCAACAAACGTCCTCCTTTATTAATATATATATATATATATTGATATATGAGCAGCAAAGTGATGAGGAATTTGAATACAAAAAATTCAAATACACTGCTTCTGTGAAGATACTGCCCTTTTTTCGAATGGTTTTTGTATAGGCTTTTTTCAAATCCCACATCACTGTCCGGCTTTATATAGTTTCGTAATGTAAGTTTATTTTTATATTCTATACTATTCTAAATTGCAAATGATTGATTGAAATCTTTGTTTGAGAAACTCAGAGGGACAGCTTTGAGTTTCGCGAAGCAAAGTTTTCCATCAATCATTTGCATATATAATTTTTTAGATGTATAACTATAATAAGTTTCATTAAAAATGTCTAATAGTATGGGAGGAAGCGGCGTCTAGTGTTTTTAAAATTACATTTTTAAATTACGTTTATTTTTATGCTAGTGTGTTGGCTTTTTAAGTGACTGTTTTTAACAATATTGAGCCAGATGTAGAATCATTCATCAGGTCCGGAGAGAGGGATGGTTTAGATAAGCTAATAAAAAAATTACACTATGAGAGTAGTGTACAAGCAGCCAACTAACAAAAAAAAAGTTCTCTTTATTTGTTTATAATGATAATTGCACTTTTGACGAATAGTTTTTCGATAGTTGAACTTTATTCGTTCACTTTTTACGAAAATCTACAGGGTAATCATATTTGATGTAATTATTTACCATGTACACAAGCGACCACGTGCTGTAATGATTACAACCACAAAATCATACGAAACAATCTGGAGCTTTATCGCCTCCATCAATATTGGACAAGTCAATTGGTTACTTTACACTTTTTTTATATTCTACAAATTCAGATGTGATATTTTAAGTTATTAATTGTTTATTATTTAATTTAAAAAGTTAATTGAAAACATTCTTTTCTCGTTTCTAAGTCGTCATTTCAGGGAATTACTGTATTTTATAATGATTAAATATTACAAAAAAATTATCAATTTCCTAATGTGAAAAGAGCAACCGTTATAATTTACAAATATTGTTCTAACATATATGAGTCAGTTATTCCTTTTTGAAGATTATATTTAACTGAATATTATAATCTTTAGAAATCTATGATTTGTAAATGAAAGTCATTTAATTTTTTTGATAATTTCTTTAAGTTAGTTATGAAATTTGTCGATAATTTTGAATTTTTAAATTTCTACAAAATATAAAGCCAAAAATGTCTCACCTTCTGTTTTTAAAATAGTTTCCCTATTTTATAAACGACAGTAGAAGATCAAACATTAAAATCCGAAAAGAAAAATCTAACTCTGAAGAGCAGTCTATCTATATGTCTGTGTTTGCTAACTTCTGAACCTTTGAAAAGATCTTATTGAAAATTGACGGTATTGAAGAGTCTTTATTTTTCAAATTATTTAAGAAATATGCATTTGAAGATAATAAAATTTTCTTTAGAAACTCCTTCAAAAGACATCAGTTTTCTCTTTACTGCATGCTATTCTATTTTATCTTTCCTTTTTTATTTTTCCAAATGCGTTTATTGAATTATATCTTATTGGACCGTCTAAAATTTTTTGGACTATTCCTAGATTTCTAACAGTGTACTGATGTTTTGTTCCTTACTCTTGAATAACCAAAACAATGATTTTTAATTAGCACAATTAATTCTACGACGACCTAAAAGAAAGAAAACATACGTCTGTGTTTATTAATGGTCCACAGAAATCCGTCACTTCAAGTTTGTGTTTGGTAGATATTGCAATTTACAAAATTAGAATTTCTCATCAAAGAAATCTGAAAAACACAATTAAGCTTTGAAGTTAGTGTTAAAAATGGTTTCAGAAGCTTCTTTTTCTTTGATGCAAAAATAAAGAAAGACAGAAAATTTTTAACTATGAAAATTGATCATTTTTTACTTTGTGATTTCTTCTTTACTGATCTATAAACGAGAAAGTGTATTCAAAATTTTTTTATTTCATTCATTTCAATTTTTAAAACATCAAAATCGACCGAAAATTATGTATTTGTCTGAAATTGATATTTGTTGCGAGGGACAGAATCTGGCTGAAAAATGTTTTTCAAATAAAAGCAGTTTCTTTCATCTAAATATCAGCATTTCTAAATTTCAGTTATATCCATTAACATAGATGCTCCGGTGCTATTAAAAAAGATATCTGATTGTGAAAAAGATTTAATCTGAGAAGGATTGAAGAAAGTCAGGGAGAAACAAGATGAAGCCACTAAATTTAGATTTGTTTTCATCAATATGTTATAATGTTTTGAGACTTTATATGTGATTGATTATTATTCTACAACTAAAGATTATATATTTTTAGATTTAAAGATAAAAACTTTTAACATATGTGTAGAGAAATACTAATCGTTTTAAATATATATCTTAGGATTTGAATGGAAATTTAAGTCATTTACTCACTAGGTCGAATTTTAGGCTGTTTTTTGAATATTGGAGAATTGTTAACAAGCAAAAATTCAATTATTTGATTTCAATCAAACTTCATATTTAAAACTTTATTTTCTTTACTTAGATATGACACGTTTTTGGTACTGATAAAATTTCTTAAGACACCTCCACGTAAGTTCCTGAGTCCAGTAAAAAATACGGTGTTTCTTTTCTCGTGAAGAAGATTTTGCAACTACTTACTCCTAAAATTCTAAAAAACTCTTATATTCTTTTCATCTGTGCTTACATATCTTATGAAAACAGAATTTTTATCAAATTATTATAATCTCAGTAATTACTTCTCTTCCATTCCTTCAAAAAATTTCATGACTATTTTTAAAAATTTAACAAAAGTTAAATTGTCAGGTTTTGCCCTTCGAAAAATGTAGATACAAAATTAAGAGTTAATTCATTTTATCAACTTTTCTGAATAAAGTAATATATTACAAATATAAGCTAATAGTATATTGGTATTTTTAAAGAATTTACTTGAAATATATTATTACCATAAATTATATTTTAGCAGCTTTAAAATAGGTTTGCTTGAATTCGTTCCTCTTTTTAGTAAATTTCACTTTTGATTTCTGCCTTTGAACTAATAAACCTCGTTTTTACTTTATTTGTTTCAAATGAATAAATGATCATGAAATTACTAATAGTACAATTAAAAAAATGATATTGGTTTACAATTGTAAAAGTAATAAATATTTCAATATATTGTGAATGTTTTTTAGAAAACCTATTTAGAATTTATGTTAATTTGAATTTTATGTGATAGCTTCAAGAATTGAAAGGGTCAGTGTATGGTTGAAATAATGCCATCAATACTGCTAACATATGTTGTAGGGATAGCGCTTATATAACACTCTTTAAATAATTTTTTAATGAGTTTCGATTTTTCAACAAAACAAAAATTCTGTTTTAAAGATTTCAATAGAATTCATTGAATGTTTATACAAAGCTTTAGAGAAGATATTTTTCCGGAGGGGGGGAGGAGGTCCAGATCGCTGCGTAGTAGACACTGCAATATTTTCTATTTGAGCATGACGTCACATGGATTGCAACTTGGACATTGTCTTCTATTCAAATAATAAATAGAGTGCTTCATTTTTTTGAAAAAAAAAAGAAAAATGCGCAGGTAACAATATTACATTGATAAGCGGTGTGACACTAGAATAAATCAATAAATAAATCGAAAAAAGGAATTTTTCAAAGATAATACTAAGACAGAGATTATAAATTTCACTGTTATTTTCACCAAATATTACAAAATAAAATTAGTATTATTTTATAGTTTTTAACTACATTGACTTCGTTTTCAATTAAGAACAATGAAAATTAAAGAAATAAAAGGCTAGCAAACAAACTGATGAAAAAAAAGTTGAATTTAAATTGTGAAAGGAACTTCACAAACAATCATTAAAATTACGTTCAAAAAATTTATAATATATTGTTGTTTTAAATACTTAAAACAATATATATATATATATATTCTTGTAAATATTTTTAACAAAATTTTAAGTTTGTGGAAGTTCCTTTCACCATTTAAAAAAATTGTTACTTTCCATTATTTAATAATTTGTTAAATAGTAAAAATGACAATAGTGAACTTTAAAGACTTTATTTTATTATTTTATTATTTCTTCTCTATAATTTAAACACACTTAAATTTATGTCAATCTTATCAAAAAAAAAAAAAGTTTAGAGATCAGAACCTGGGTTATTTTAATCAGTTTCATGTAGTTGATTTTTGAACGAGGAATCCCTGCATTTTCACTGAAAGAGAGTTTAGCAATTTTACATTCTCTAAAAGATTACCTTAGTCTAATAAAGAAGAACAAAGAAAAAAAAGTATAGAGATCAGAACCTGGTTATTTTAATCAGTTTCATTTAGTTGATTTTTGAACGAGGAATCCCTGCATTTTCACTGAAAGAGAGTTTAGCAATTTTACATTCTCTAAAAGATTACCGTAGTCTAGGAAAACTTTGAAATTTACTTACAGTGCAAAGTTTTTCATAATCAGATACGACATTTTGTCAATAAAATATTCTCTTTTAAATACATAAAGAAAAATATTTTTTTATAAAGATATTTTTTTAAGGAAAGTAAATTTGAAATACGTTCATCAAAATTCGTTATCTTCTTTAATCCAAACTATACATATAAATAAACTCAAAAACACCTTCACTGTAGATATCGTTGATACCAATATTTCGTTTTAATATCTTAAAACTTTTTCAAGGTTTTGTTTGATGAACAAAAAATAAAATAACATAAAAAAGAAAAGAGAAATTCTTCTCTCATTAAAACAATATAAAAATTCAACAACTAAAAAACATGAATAAACAAAGCAAATGAATAAAAATTGGACAATAAAAACTGTGACTATTGGTGACAAACAGATGAACTATATGAGAGAGAAAAATTCTTTCACTCGAACATTGTTCATCAATGCATTCCTATACATTGACAAAGACATCTCGTTTACTCTTAAACACTTATTCTTATTAAAACACACGCAACAATTAATGAGGCAAGATTCTATCATGAATCTTTTCTGCTCATCTTGTTCCTAATAAACAATCTTTACGATGGAGTCCGGGTTGTGTCCTTTTAGCCTGCAATGGTCAGCCCAGTCTGAAATATTCTCTTCCCTATTATAGAAAGCGCGAACATGTTCCTGCACTCTTTCTTCTACCGTCCTGCCCGTGCTTCCTATGTATGTTGCCTGGCAATCTCTACATATCAAAGTGTATACTACTCCCATAGTATGTAATACATCTTTATTGTTACTCTTTTTCTTCTTTTTCTTCTTGAACATTTTATTGCTTTTGTAATAAACTAAATTTCAATTATTGTCCTTATATAGTCCTTTCACTTCTTTATTAATTCTCATATCTATGGGTAGAGCTAAACATTTAGTAAAATCATTGATTTTTCCTACTAATCAAATTACTACTAATTTTACGTCTACTCCTAAAAAAGTCTGTGATGGTTCCTTTAATAAATCTAATGGGGTACTCATTCATAATTAGTCTCTCTTTTTAATTTTTAATTTTATATCACCAAATAAAATACTGAGTATAATAAAACGACTTGGAATACCATAAATAATATCATAAAAAATAATGAAAATAAAAATATAGATAAAAACAAAATTTGTAAATTAATAGAAAAATTTAATTACAAACAAACGGATGAGCTATTTGATAAGACATTTAGTAAAATTAAAAATACATATAACTTGCAACATTACAAATAATAATGAAGACATTGAAACATTAACAAATACCCGATATCGAGGACATAATAAAAATTATCAAATCAATGAAAATAAAAATACTGTTGGTATCGATAATATTACTGTAAAGGATATAAAAAACTATATAGATATCTTTGCAACAATAATACACGAACTTTTAAAAATCATATATGATTGTGGAATATAGCGAAATATTTGGAAAACAGCAAAAATAACTCCTGTATTTAAAAAAGGAAAAATCTACGAAATCAAAAATTATAGACCAATTTCTGTTCTTTCCAATATGTCAAAAATTATAGAGACTTATTAAACCAACTCATTATATAACTTTCTATCTAAATATATTAAAAAAAAAAACAATTTGCATATCAAAAAAATGTAAGCACTGATAAACTATTTCAAGATTTTCAAATCACCATTAATACTGCCCTAAACAAAAGACAGTATATCTATATTATTTTTATTGACTACGAAAAAGCATTTGACAGTATAAATCATGAGATATTAGTACAAAAAATGTTTAATATCGGTATAAGAGGAAAAATGATAGAAATCTTAAAAAATTATTTAAAAAACAGAAAAATAAGAATTAATTTAAATTCAAAACATAAATTCCAACAGATGCAACTGTGAAACTATAGAAATAATTAATACAAATAGATATTTAGGTTTACTAATTAACGATCAATTCACTTGGAAAACACATTATTTATATATATTAAATAAACTCAACTCCCTAATATTTATGTTTCAACATATATAAAATATATTTTCTGTAAAACATAAAATACTACTATATAAATCTTTTATTGACTCATTAATAAATTATGGATTATGTTGCAGGATATATCTAAACAATACAGACATAAATAATATAAATAGAATATTAAATAAAATAATAAACTACTTAATAAAAGATTATGGTACTTTAACAAAAAATAAAAAAGTAAATATAAGAATTAAATACAAAATTCTAATGCCCAGGGAAAAAATAATGTATTCTTTAATAATAATTTTTTTTTACAAAATAAGGGAACTGTATAGAAAAAGTAACTTAGAAAATAACTCTAGAAATAAACTAATTCAGATTCTTTATTATGAAAATCCAAAAAATAACTTTGGTCTAAGGAACAAAATAGAATAATATTAAAACTTATTACACAAATAGAAGATAGTATAAAACAAAATGAATTTAATAAAATAAGTGTTTTAAAAATGAAATATTACAAAAATAATATATGAAAAATAAACTGGAAAATTTAGAAACATATCTTATTATATAGAAACACATATCTACAAAAAAAAAAAAAAACATTACTGTTCATGAATTGAAATGTTTTTAATATAACATTAAAGAAATGTAGAACTGTTGGAAATGATACTCCTTTATTTAAGTTAATTCTGTTTTCTGGATGGTATGTTTTCAATATTACATTAAAGAAATTTAGAAATGTTATTATTCATTAAAACTAGAATAAATATTTTTTTGATTTTAGAATTTTTTTTTTCTTTTTGAAAAAAGAAAGAAGCAATTCTATTTAGTTGAATTGTAATATTATTACAGAAATGTAGAAATGTAGAAATATTATTATTGAGTACAATCAAAAATGATATTTTGTAATTAATTATTTAATATTGAATACTGTAAATATAGATGTTCAAAAAATTAGAATAGTATAAGTAATAACATTAAAAAAAAAGTTAAATATTTTTATAACATTAATTACAATTTTATATTTTAATATTTACATTAATATTGATATATATATATATATATATTTATAATACTATATAGTAGCTTATCATATTTATTAAATAACAATATATATATGGTAAAATAACTAATTATTTTTAAAAATATGTATATATTCTGTAATAACTTAAAATCGATATATTATACCGAACCTACAGACAGATCACTTTAATAGTGGATCTAGTAGGACTGAAATTGTAAACTTATTAAAATAAAAAAAAATAAAAAAAAAATAATCAAAATTTAATTTTAATAATACTTGAACAAAAAACAACTGTATGATAAATTAAATTAAATTAAATTAAATGTATGAACAAACAATGAATTCTTAGCTATCTATGGTTATTGTTTGATATCAAAGACGAATGTAGGAGTTAAACGCTTGCTTATTTGAACAGGTGGGTTCAATTTTCGCAGAACTTTAGTTTGGTCGTACCAAATTGAGTCTTCCTCGTCTGGCCATCTCCAGTTTTCCCCTTATTTTGCCATGATGTATACGTGAATCTCGTGGCCACCGGTTTCAACGATCTTCCCAGGGTACTGGCGGGATTGGTATTTCACCAATATTTATGGCTCACCCCTTCCTCCACATTTTAATTTTTTTCACCCCCCCAAAATTGAAATGACAACTAGGAAAAAAAAAACACTTTTACACTCTATTTTTTTCTTTTGACCCCCCCCCCCCCCCAAATTTCATTGGCGCAGTCTGCGCCGTGACTCCCTGGCGTGGGCACCCGTCACTAATTGCGTAAATATTTAGCGCCTCTACTGTGGAGATTGTAACTATCCTTAAGTCTTGGGTCACGAATGCTCTGGAACAGCGTTCACCGATAAAACCACGAAAAATCCATACTCACGGGTTGCAGTCCTTCTGGAATCGTGGAACTAATCGTATCATCGGAGAAAACACTAAAGGTAGAGCCGTTTACTAGATTCTTGAGTAGCTAGCATCTAAACCATGACAGTAGGAAACATGGCGGCCTGCGTTGTGCGTTGTTGTTTCTGCCCTAACGAAGTCTTCCGTCACCTGGGAAACAAGCGTTACATCCAGTTTGTGAAAAACCCTTTTTTCACAAATCTGCGGCGTTTCACTGGAACCTTAGCATTGAATCACACATCACTAATAGCACTGATTAAGTATTCAGATGTAATGCTTATACGCTAGTGAAATAACACTAACATGGAGAAGTTTCCGTCCTCGGAAAAGCTCTTCTCATTTCACTGGCACAAACGATGAACACACTGTTGTTGTGTAGAACCTGACATACAACTGCACTGCTTAGCAACTCTACATTTCTGTTAACAAAGCATAGCAGCTGCTCTGTTTACAATGGTATGCCAACTCAGCATGAATGGCCCTTGTTTGTTGCGCGCTGACAGTCACACATACTTGTTGCTAAGATATCGGCGTTAACACTATTTTTGATATTAGCTGTGCAGAATGAATATCTGTGTGGAATAGGGTAAGTGGCTTCACCTAAACTTGATATATTAACTTGAAAAACTATAATTTCACACCACACTTGCCCCACAGGGAATTCCAAAACAAGATAGATACCACACAATCCCAAATATCAGAAACAAAAGATTATGATACATGCATGCAACCACAGTTATCCACTCTTTCGAGAACCGCCATCAGCAGCACCTCAATTCGATCTACATGTTCACCAGAACAAAAAAAATTACAATGAAAAAATTTACTCATTAGTCAGAAAAACCTTAAAACAGGGGTCACTTCCTTCATTACGCTTCCAAGCAAACTAAAGTCACAGTGGATGCTGCACCTTTACTTACACTACCCACTACCAAGATGTCAGCGCTCTAGCTACACGGTGGCAGGAAATAGAAGCTGTGTGACAACTAGCCCCTTATGCCACTGACCCCGGTCTCCCCTATGCGCGCGTCTGCAGTTTTTGCCAATTTTTTTCAGTGATTTGGGTGATTCGAAATTTTAAAAGCGTGATACGTTATAGTAAAAATTATAACGGAAGTGCCCATGATAGAAGCCAAAGAAGGGAAAGGGAGGAAACGGAAAAAAATACCCCAGATTTGGAAGGCTTACAAAACCAAACCTGACAGGTAAATTGCGGATTAGTGCTGCACACATTTCGATTAGAATTCGAAATACCTATCTATGAAATATGTGAAACTAATATTTATTGTTGTTTCCGTTTTACAGATACTCGGCAAAGTCGCTGCCTGAACCAATTACATGCAATCATTATAAATCTAAATTAGCATGTAAAAATTGAAAGTACGCGATTGACTACAATTTCATCGTTCGTTTTCTTCGATAAAGAAAAACCAAGATGCGTTAATACTGAAACGTTGTGTGGTAAGAAAAACAGTGCGAAGGCGACCACGAAGAATGTAAAAAAAAAAACAACAAAAAAAACAGGGAATTCGCTATAAAAAATATTATATTCCAGTAAATAATAAAATGATTCCACTTTCTCAGAAACTTTTTTTGGATACACTTGGAATCAAAAAGTATCGTGTACTATACGTCATGCGAAATTTTTTCTATAATGGTCGGATGCCTGTGGAAAAAAGAGGTGGTAATCAGAAAAACAAAAACAAATATAAGCACAACGAAAATCGATACATACTTTTCTAAAATCTTTAAAATGTACTGAAACACATTCTTGCCGAGGATCAAGACAGCAATGAAAATATCTACACTCACTTCCAAAAGTAAGGCACGGAGCGGTAAAATGCGAAAAAATGGACAAGTACTGCTTTGATTGACATGAAATGCTGCAAGTAAGTAGCTCTATGTTTATTCATGAAACAAAACAAAGAATTACATACAGAGATAAACAAAATATTGAATTTTCGTAAATTAAAAGATGACGTCATATTTGCGTCTTTAACAAAATGATGTTTAAATTCAAAACAAGCAATAAAAACCGACATTATTAGGGTATGTGAGCACCCCTCACCTGCATACAAAGTTTACAGCGTGTGATCATGCTTGCTACGAGGTGATCAACCACCGCAGAGTCCAGTAATCGCCATTCCTTCTGTAGGACAGTTTACAAATCTCTGAGGGTGGCTGGAAGTGGGAAACGTAGACATCCAGCACGGCCCAGGGCATCCCAAAGATTTTTAATTGGATTAAGGTCCGGCGAGTAAGCCGGCCACTCCATATCCGCAATCCCCTCACTCTCCAGAAAGTCGTCAACGATGGCAGCTCCATGGGGACGTCCATTATCGTCTATTAAAACGAAAGAAGGACCTACTGCTGCAGCGTACAGTTTCACGATTGGGTCTAGGACTTCATCGATACCATACAGCCGTCCCAGAACCTCACCTGTAAATGTGCAGGTCGGTGCGATATCCCAATTAAATCCTGCCCAGACGATGATCTTCCACCGCGGAATGCATGATGTTCGGTGATTTTCTGGGGCCGATGGCGTGAGCCTTCTTCCCTCCAGACCCTTACACGCTTATCATCGGGTTGTAGGGCAAATCTCGACTCATCTGTGAACATAATGTTACCCCAATCAGATAAAGTCCAATTCACAGGCTGGCGGCACAACTGTAATCGTGCCCTTCTGGATTGGACGGATAAAGGAACACAAACTCGTGGTACCCGGGCGTACAGATCATTCATGTGTAGCCTTCGACGAACAGTTGTGGCAGATATCGTCTTACCAATGGCCGCTGCAACCATAGACGTCACACGCGTGGAGGTCGAGCTTCGATTCCGCTTGACTACAATATATCGATCTTCCGCGGGGGTCGAAACCCTTGGGCGACCGGCTACAGGTCTTCGGACAACTGTTTGGCTGGTTTGGAATTGTTTCCATAATCGTGGA
>JAFIDM010042055.1:0-13408 GCA_023159025.1 Thereuonema tuberculata
TAAATGTAATCTAAATACTGTGCTAACTTGTGAACGAAGCTTCTACGGCAAAAATGGTTTTGAGTTTCGAAATCAGCGTAAACAACTGAGTAAGTATGCCAAATTTCATTAAAATGGATGCAGTGGTAACAAAATTATTTGATTTTGAACGTATGTTTTGTTAGAATTTCAATTGTCGAATTCAGTTCCCAAGAATAAAATTTAATGGAAACAACATGGAAGGACACAATGAACTAATATTTTCATCCAATTTGAGTACTTTGATTTCAATGGTACCATTGAGAACCGTTGGATTTATCTTAATAGCTTAATTATATTGAGTTACAGACAGACAGACGAACTTAGCCCATTTATATATATATATATACACATTTAATTCTATTGATGATTTGATTTGATTTTTTTTTTAATGTTTATCAGACCTATGTAGGTGTACTTCTTACCTGTACACCTGTAATATAGGTTTTGAGAGTTTAATCTAAAGGATCATTTTCTACCCAAAAAGAAAAACGAAATACCAACCATATCTAAGTTTAATTTATCTAAAGAATAATTATTATTGTTGACTCATAACGCCGAAAGGCATTTAAAACTCACCTTTGTATAATCTAGATACTGCGCTAACTTGTGAACGAAACTTCTACGGCAAAAATGGTTTTGAGTTTCAAAATCAGCGTAAAAAACTGAGTAAGTATTCCGAATTTCATTAAAATCGGTGCAAATAACAAAATTATTTGGTTTTGAACGTATGTTTTCTTAGAATTTCAGTTAAAATTTCATGGAAACAACATGGAATGAAAAAATGAACTAATATTTCATCCAATTTGAGTACCTTGATTCAATGGTACCATTGAGAACCTTAATAGCTAAATTATATCGAGTTACAGACAGACAGACAGACAGACAGACGAAATTAGCAAATTATATAAGTTGATATACCGAACATCTTCTTAATCCCTTCTCTTTTAGAATCAGTAATCATCATCACTAACACAAATAAATGTAATAACTTACAGTACATTTATTATAAACACAAATTTTCAATTAAAACATCAACCACTGAAGTAATAAAGAAAGATACTGAAAAAAAATTAATTGAAGATAACAATGTAAAATTCGATGAATTAGATTAATTACTTTTATTGTTGGATTGTTTTAAATCTATTTTGAGGTTTGTTTAAACAATTCATTGATGTTATTTTCGCATGCCCTCTTCTTAATATTTTTAATTTATCGTAAGTTGTGTTATATATGTAGGCTTGATAAAGAGAACACGTATTTTATCTCCTCGAAAATTTATGTTTACGATAAACGTAAAATAAGTTATTATATTTATTTGTACACAACAGCTATTAAAATTTGATGTCGGAATCCACCCCTAATGTTCCCTAAAACAATCTCAAATCAACTTTTTTTTTTTTTTTTTTTATCTAGCATCAACATTAAGTTATTCATTAGTTGTTTGAGTTTTGCCTTTTTCCTCGAAGTTTTTAACTTTTATTTATTCAAATTAAGCTCTTGTTAATGTAAGGTAAATTAAAATTGTATATGTACGGAGATTATAACTTTATTTTACAATGAATAAAGATTATTAGTTATATTCTATTCCATACATATTGCGAAAAAATGGACACGAATTTCCTCTTTCATTAAAACTAATACATGGAAGCAAAAATGATTGGAACGATTTCAAATGTATTGTAAAATCGCTATTATAGTTATCATGCGGCGAATTGGATAGAGCTTGAGTTGGATAGAGCTCATGTTTAAGTTTTTTTGTATGTCTCAGAAGTGTTAAGTATGATTTGTAGTAGTCACACGGCAACTGTAAACCCGCTATGCACAGTCGTGGTAAACGCGAGAGCAGTTGGTCATTATCTGTTGTGCAGGACAACGCAAATAAAAATTGGCGCTGCCACTATGGATTTGATATTAATGGATTTGACAACATGGCGTTCACAGGTGAGCAAAAGGAGTATTGTGTTTTGGAATATCACTTAACCAGGTCTGTGACGGTTGTACAGCTTTTTTTTGCACCAAATTTAAGAATGAACACTTCCAAGAACTCCATTCGTAAATAGTACGATCAATTTAAGCGAAGAGAGTGCATTTGAAAGGTCAAGTCGAGTGGTCGACCGACAGTCCCTAAACATTCCCTGGGGATTCCGAAATCCCATTCTAGACACGTACCGCCATAGCCCTAACAAAATAACGAGCAGAGAACAGAACTGGGCATCCCGCAGACGACTCTGTGACATGTGCTGCGGAAACGCCTAAACATGCATCCATATCGCCTGCTGAGGCTGCAGCATTTGATACTGAATGACCACCGTCATCTCGAGGCATTTTGTCAGGCGATGTGAAGTTGATACCTTTGCGACCACCAATCTTCAGCGACGAGGCCATCTTTCATGTTAGTGGAAGAGTGAATCGGCACATTGTGCGAATTTAGGAATCGAAGAACCCCCTCGCTTACATCGAGCACATGCCCGATTTCCAGAAAGTGAGTTTTTACGTGCAACATCGGTGAACCCAGTGAACATCGCAGAGAACACTGTGACTGGCTCCAATTACCTTGACATGTTAACAGAATGGTTGTTACCACATATGGAAAATGACACGGATGACTTCTTTCTTCAGCAAGACAGCTGTTGACGTGACCTCCCAGTTCTCCAGATCCCATTTCCTGTGGTTATTTTTTATGGGAGTATGATAAAGACAAGGTGTTTGTACCGCCCTTATCACAGGATAACAGCGAAGTGAAAAGGCACATTTCCAGAAATTCACAGTAACAACAGTAGACGGAGAAATACTATGTCGCGTTTGGGAAGACTTTCACTACCGTTTGGACATAATGGTGGCCATATCGAACATTTATAGGTTACGCATACAAAAAAAAAAAAAACTTGGAATTCTGCTCTATCTAACTGTACCATTCGTCGGATCATAACGACAGTAGCAATGTTACAAATTGATTGAAAGTTTTCAACTCCTATTCTCAAATCTTTTGTTTATTAAACATTTTATTGTATTTTTTTCAAGTCGTTATTGAAAATGAAGCTGAAATTTAAATTTCAACAATGAATTGAAATTGAATAATTTAATATTTTATTTTTAAAGCTTCAAACGAAAATTAAAAGTTTTATTTTGAATAAATTTAAATATTAAACTTTGATGACGTAATCGAGAGAAGGACATATAAACTCAAGGCAGCCTCGATTCCATAGACAAGACAGACTGACACAGACAGAGAGAGACATAGACGAGAATGTGATGTCAGTCAGCGCAGTGAGAAGTCAGTGCAGTGAAGAATGTATGTATGTATGTTTATAGGGATATGCTTTAAAACGCACTTCCTGTTCAGACAGGATACCCTAAGGATTTATTAGAGTTTCTCTCTTAATCCAAGCAAGTTTTAAGAAGTTTTTAATTTTATTCAGATCTAATTTTCCCTTGAATCCTAATATGTGATCCAGTAATTCATCCTCTTCCCAGTTATTTGGGTTTATGTTAATATTTTTTAAGAGTTCGGTTCTCTCTTTTCCGAAGCATGGACATCTTAAGATGAAATGTTTTAGAGATTCCTCTTCATTTTTATCGCAATTTAAACATATTGGCCCCTTTTCAGACCATTTTTCTGTTCTTTTATTTAGCGCCAATGATCCCGTTCTGCACTGGAAAAGTAAAGAACTTTCATAGGAATTATCATAAATATCCTGATATAGGGGAGCCCTTTTATTTTTAAACCCTAATGGCAAAGTTTTGTATTTATTAATAGAATCAACGAATAGTTCTAATTCTGTACTTTTTACACATTTATTAATAAGATGGTGCCATTTTTTTACCGATTCAATGTTTATTCTAATTTCTTCTGTTTCATAATATTCTGCTAAATATTCTAATTTATCTACCCATTTGCTTTTTTCTGTTGTATTTTCAAACACCTTTCTAGACCATCTATTTTGATTCATGAAAGTCAACCTCCCCAGATATTTTAATTTGCTTGAAGCTTCTCTGCTAAAGAACGATGACCACCCCATTTCACTTTGAACTGCCGTAGTAGGTGTCAAATTGTTCCCTCCTATAAGTTTTCTTCCAAATGTGTTTTGGATATTTGTCAATTTTTGAAGTTCGGTTTCTGTATTAATTATAGTTTCGTTACCATTTGTTAGAACAGGCACAGCCAATGATTTCCATAATATTCTACCTAGTTCTACTTTATTGTAGCTTTTATTACATATGCTCCTTATCCATCCACTTAGTTTATTTGCTTTAGCTATTGTGTTGTTTGTATGTTTTTTAAAGATTTGTCCCTCATTTGTTATTAATATTCCTAGGTATTGGTATTCATTGGTTTCTTTAATTTCCCGATTATTAATTTGCCAGTAGTTTTTCTCAACTACATTAAAATTTATTACTTCGCTTTTGTTGCAATTGAATTCCATTTGAAAATCTTTTGCGAAACTTCCTGCCGTATTTAGTAGGCTCTGTAAATCCTTTTTATTATCTGAGAATAGAACAATGTCATCCGCAAACAATAAGCCTGGCAGGGTTTCATTCCCAACTGGGATACCCAAGTTGCTCTTTTCGAGTCTAAACGTTAATTCACTCATTATTATGTTGAATAGTTTTGGTGACAAAGTACACCCTTGTTTCATTCCTATTTCCGATTGTATCCAATTTGATTCCCAATTATGGAGTTTGTATTTCAACTTGCTGTCTTTATAAATATTTTGAATCAATCTGATAAATTTGCCATCAAGATTTTTCTTTTGTAATATGTTCCAGAGCCCTTCTCTACTTACCGTATCATAAGCTTTTTTGATATCCAAGAAGGCAATATAAAGCGGTTTTTTTGAATTTTTATATTTATCTATGGTTTCAGTGAGTACAAATAAATTGTCTGAAGCTCTTCTATCTTTTCTGAATCCATTCTGTAATTCTCCTAATATGTTGTTGTTTTCCATTATTGTATCCAATCTGTTGGTTAGTATTTTGGTGAACAGTTTACAGAGATTACTAATGATCGTTATAGGTCTATAGTTTTCCAATTTTTCCAGTTCCTTTTTTTGTCCTTTATGGATTAATTTTACTTCGCTTTGTTTCCATTCCTGTGGAATGATTTCTGTTTCTATTATTTTGTTATATAATATTTTAATCCATTTGTTTAGTTTTTCTCCTCCATATTTAATGAATTCATTAGCTATTAGGTCTAGCCCAGTTGCTTTATTGTTTTTTAAATCTTTTATGTTTTGTTCTAACTCTTTTATACTTATTTTTGAGGTTATTTTACCTTTTTTAATTTTTTGATCATTTTTTATTATTGGAGTTACATTTTGTTTTGACTTATTAGCCTCTTCCCAGAATGATGTCATTAGATTATTTATATCTACAGTGTCTTCTATCATTATGTTTTTGTCATTTACTAGTCCTTCTGGTATTACTTCATTTTCCCTACCCATATTTTTTACATATTTCCAGAGAACTTTGGATGCATCTTTACCTGAATTTTTAATTGTGTTTTTTAAGTTTTCATTATATTTTTTTATTAATTCATTCACGAGGTTGTGTGCATCTTGTTTCTTTTGTAGATAATCTTGTCTCAAAATGTTTTGTTTTCAGTTGTTTCCCCTTTTTTTCTGGAACTTCTCCATTGTCTATTTGCTTCTTTTCTGGTTTTTATTGCCAATTTAATGTCTTTATTCCACCAGGCGACTAATTTATTTCTGCTAATATTTTTAAATCCTATTTGGTTTTTGGCTGTTTCAATGATTGTTTCCGATAATAATTTGTTTAATGTTTCTGGTTGATTTGCGACTTTCTCTAGCATTAATTCTTTCTGTTTTATATTATTCGTTAGGTGTGTTTTGAATTTTTCCCAATCGGTTTTTTCCGTTATGTTCCATTTATTCTGTTTGTTTTTCTTCATTTGATTAATGTTTTGTTTTTTATTTGTCTCTTTGTTTAATCTAATTGTTATTAATTTATGATCACTGTCAATGTCATATGTGTTTTCTTCATCAATCTCTATACTATATATTTGTTCGCTCAGATTCTCATTACTTACTACGTAGTCTATCATCGATTTTGATTCCCCTTTCTCCCAAGTATTTTTGCCCTTAGTTATATTTTCCCAATTCATTATTTTAAGATTTTGTTTATCTATTAATTCTGAGAGTAATTTTGCGTTTCTATCAAGTGGTTCTCTGAGTTCGTCAAAATGGCCGTTAAAATCTCCTGTTATTAGTAATTTTTCATTTTGATATTTTTCTGTTATTGTTGTGATCTCATTCATAATTTTCTTGTTCCAGTTTCCGTTTGGAGCCTCTTGTATTGACAGATAAGCTACTCCCAGTATCATATTAACATTCTTAGCTTTAGCTCTATGAAGAAGGATTCAGCATTAGTTTCCTTATCTTCTGTTAATCTGGGGATTATTTCTGTGTTTAATTTGAATGTGATGAACGCACATTCATTCCAGGCGAGCGCAACGCAGAAGTCACTTACTAATTAGCAGTGGAAAATCACAAGGTGAAAAGCCAAATGCCAAAAATATTATCTGAGAAAGAAGATAGAAGTAAGATTGACATTATAAGTGACAGGACTCAGTTACTAGGAAGCGGCAATTATAAAGAAGCCACGAAGTTGAAAAACTCAAAGCGCAACGCGCCGATATGGTCACGAACACAACCCGGTTCATTAATCGTAGTTAGCGGTGACAATTACGTCAGAGCCTCACATATGAAGACACACCGATTGATTCCAGAAGTTAAGCCAATCAGATACAGTCAAGATATCTACATTGCGGTAACGAATAGATTCATTCTGCCGGAGGACAAAGCTAAGTTAGGAAGGAACCAAGGGAACTTGAAAGGAAATTCCTTTCAACCATAAGGAACCTGGAAATTATTGAAACGAAGTACAACGCAGTCTACAAACTGTAAGTTACAAACTTTTTATATTATTATTGATAGAAGTTTCCGGCAATTGAAGAAGCGAAGAAGCCATTAGAGTTAAAAGGGGCGTCGCAATTAATTCAAGGAACAGTTCATTACTATTGAGTTTAAGAAGATTATTTCAACGATAAATAACTTCGTTATTAGTGCGTTGTTACAAGTGTTTAGTGCAGTGCAATTAATAAGAATTGTTAAGAAGAATACATTTAATTCTTACGTGTAGTTATATAGTAAAAGTGTTACTATATATTATAGTGATTATTTACCTGTGTGAGATAGAGGAACTATTACATTTTGAATATTACTCACCTCAGAGAACTTTACTTTTGTTTTGCTTAGCTATTATTGGAATTTTATTATTTCAAGTTAAAGAGTCGAGAGTGATCTTATAAAATCGAGTTGATTATTTATGTTTGGATTTACCTGGCATACAAGTAAATGAGACATAAGTGTAACTCTATTTATTGGACTCAGTTGAACTATGAACTTTTAAAGTATAATTGCAAAGTACTACATTTGTGCCTTAATAATAATATATATATATATATATATATATGTGAGCCTCTTAGCGTTCAGAAAACAAAGCTAATAACGTAATCGATAAATACTAAAAGAAATTATACTTCATACGAAATTTAAAGTAACTTTGTAAACACATAATAGTAAACACATAAAAACATATTAAATAATTTTATACAACAAATAATTACATTTGTATTTAACATTCATTTTCTGTTATAAATCTAACAGATAAGATCAAGATAAATCTAATATTTTATATTATAAAATCTTAATATCAGTTTTATCCTTATGTTGTTAGCTTTACGAAATACAGTAGAACCTCGTTATAACGAGGTTGATCAATTGGCAAATGAAAATGAATATTATGAACACTTACGGCACTTCCGTCAGTTATTAACTGAAGAAATAAGCAGTAAACAAACCCAGCAGAAAAAAAAAATATTTTTTCAAAGCAATGAATGTAAGCAATCAACATGAACCAGGACCTTCTTGTTCTAAAGAGTAATGCAGTGTATACGTACACATCGTTTTCAATTCAACCTACTATGTTGAAGGCTGTTTTTTATTTGATGTATAATAAACACTTTTTATAGCTAACTATTGTACTTTCATTGATGTACACCCTGCTGCATTACACCTCTCAAAGAATAATTTTTGTAAACCGGACTTTCATTAAAACGGACAACCTTCAGCCCCTATTAGTCCGTTATAATGAGGTTCTACTGTAATTCGAATTTAGGAAATGAAAATATGAAAAATGAAGCAAAACTATTTATTCTATTATATTGTCTTCTTTTTTAATGATATTGTCCTTAATGCACTTTAAATTTGACTATAATTGTAAGTTTTATTTAAAATTAATCCCTTATATGCTAGCCTAGAGCTTGCGAGGATTATTTAATTACCCTTTTTATCATTATATTATATTTTGATGGGATTTCTTTAACTTAAGGGTCATCGTTTTCTTCGTTTGTCCTTTGTTTATGTTTCGTTTGGTTCCACTGATCTACTGAGTACTGAGCAAACCCAGAAAAAAACTTCCCACTATAAAACTTCCAAAAAGTGAATCTACTCTTAAGAAAAAGTCTCAAAAAGCATAATATTCAGATAGATTGCGTTCCACAATTTCTGCTGCTTGATCCAATACGAGAGAGCTATAATGGATTGCACATTCGACGGCATATGTTGAAGGAACAGTTCAAGTATCACTGGGGCTGGAATATTATGTGATTCGGCAAGTCGTTTCTTGATGCTTATTCTGTAGGTTTTCGATCTCCTGGTTGTTCAGCGGCAAGTAATTTTCAAATTTCTTGAGATGATTCGCTTGATCGCTTAATCAGCTTCATGAGGTAAACAACGAAAAACATAGTTAAATTTTGTTGAACTTTCTGTCACAGCTATTGGATCTCCCAATAAGAAAGTGGATTCTATTCTACAAAAGCTGAGTGCTCGATCCGAGTAATTGTAAGAAGGAAGTCTCACTGCGTTGATCTCCGTCATCTTTTTATTCCCTATGTAAACAATGGTACGAATTGCAGAACGTTATCTGAATTTATGCTTACACTGTTGAAATAAATGATTGGATAATGTAAGCTCCACGAAAGTGCGATCCATATTTTGTTATGCATTCAAAGAATAATTAAGTCATTATTGAAGAGATTAAAAGGAGATATTAAAGAATTATGTAACATGCACAAGAATATTCCGAAATTTTATTAAGAAAGAGAAAATTGGCGAATTGTAATTGTAATTGCAAAAATACATTGTAATTTACATCATAATGTATGCTATAGAACTAACTATCGATACAACACGAAAAACAATTTTTGGGGGTAGTAACTGAAATATAACAGGTTGTGTGGTCCCTCTAATGCATAAGACATGTGAATCACTGTATGGTATAGAAATGATGAAGAGGGTCTGAGTCGTTCCTCAATGAGGGCTTTCTCCAAAGTCAGCAGAATTTCTTGTCAATTCAAAGAGTTACTTATTTTGACAACGGAATCCACGCCTAATTGTTTCTAAATCAATCTCAGTTTAATGTTGTTTTTTCTAACGGAAACAATGTTATTGTTAAGATAAAGCATGTGTTGTCGTGTTGATCGTTGGCACGTTAGGGTCTTTATCTTTCTGAAGGGTCGAATAACAGCTGCAACGTATCTGAATGTTTTGCTTCATATAATGGAAAAAAGAATCTTCCTTGGTTTCAGGCTAATAATCCTCTTATCCAGTTTGCAAAATGCATTGCAAACTGATTTCAAAATCAAGTATTTCAACTTATATCCAACCTATACGAAGAGCATTAATTTAATATTATTATATAACTAAAAAATAGCATAGATTGAAATTTTTACAAAGTTTATAAAGCTGTATCTCGGAAACTATGAGGTTTATATAAACCAATTTGATCTCAGATTAAAGCAAATTTTATGTCCTTTGAAAACGAATAGGTTTGTCTTTGTTGAAAAATTGCTCCTTCATGGTCAAAACTGGGAAGAAAATTCGAAATTTTGGCAGTTTTAACGTGTTTAACGTGTGATCCGGAAAGTCGCCGAGGTCGAAAAATTGGATTTGGCATCTCGGTGCTATCACATTAAAATATAATAAAAAAAAACTAACCCATTTCATACAAGGTAGACCCCCCCCCTTCTGATTCCAATTTTACTGGGCTATGTTGTTTATCCAATATGCCTCCTTATCTTTCCTTGCTGCTCTCTGGAACTCTGCATTAAGCAGTCTTGTCTTGTTCCTATCCCAGCCGCTTTGGCTACTCTTCTTTGTTCGGCAATTTTGATAGTTTTTTCACTTAGCCATTTGTTCCTTTTTTCTTGTTCTTTAAATGGTATATGTTCATGAGCTAATTCAGCTAAAGTGGATGCCATTTCTTGCCACAGCTCCTCTGGATGTTTCTCTGTAAAGTCCAGTAGTTCGAATCTGTTTTTCACTTCAATTCCGAATGATGCAGGTATTCTGGAGACTTCGAACCGTCACCATGGTTGTTTTAATACTCCTTTATAATCCTTCCTTGAAAAAACAGAAACCAGAAACAGTGAAGAGGATTTGAAAAGAGTATTAAAATTACAATTCCAAATTAGTATAACTAGGGTAATAAAAGAAATACGTAACCAAAGCAAAATGCGATTAGTATATTACAAAGCGATTAAATTAATAAATAGAAATAGAACAAATAAAGAAGAATCCATAATGAATACTATGGGAGTGATGAACAAATTAAAGTATAGAAACTGCAATGAAAATTTTTCACCGAAGTACAGGCCCAACCATTAGGAGAGAGAGTATAAGAACATATAAATGTTTTTATAAATAATAGGGAAAATGTGTCAGATTGGGCAGACCACTGTAAGGTTTTTGACCATAATACTGACCATATAGTTGACATTTTATTCCAGATAGAGGAAAAAAAATACGATTAATATTAGTATCATGTGCGATAAATTTAATGCCATGTATGAATAAAAAAAAAAGTTTTACAAGTTTATGTCATAGCCTAAGAATGGTTTAATAATAATATCGGATGATAAAGAAAAAAGAACGTTTTTTAATAATTTGACAAATACTTTTATTATTGGAAATGAATGTTTTGTTTGTACTTAAAAGATGTAAATTATGGTTTTTGGACAAGAATTTTTATATTTGTTGCAGAATGTATTATATTCCAATTTTTTTTTCATTTTTTTTATATTTTCATTTAATTTATCGTAATAGTAATTTTTTTTTTGTTTTTTTTTATATCATTGCTGACCTAATTTCTTTTCATTTCATAGTCTAGAAGATAACGTTTGTTCGTCTTATTTTTTTCATATATTTGATATAACTTAATTTATTTAGACAAATTAAAGAAATTTTGAAAAATATCAATCATCCAGTCTCTTATACATATATATTGTTTTTAAAGGGAGGAAATTTGTTAAGCGGATTTATTTTTATTTTGTAGAATCATTTGAATATTGAGTATCACTGGAATATTTATTTGTTTTTATATTTTTATATACATTTATATACATATTGTTTTATATTCACATATAATTTTCCGTACAATAACTTTGCTCCCCCTTTATTTAGAAAGGATGAAACCAAACAATTAGTGGTGAATCAGTCAGTAAATGCATAATAACAAATTGATTTTCGGTTGTCGATGGTACTTTTGCAAATCAGAAAAGAAATATACAAAGATGTGACACTTAAATGTCTAAAATAATTCTACAAATAATAATAAATCATGCCCTCCTCAACAAAAATCATTAAAACCTTATCATGAGGAGTCAATTATTTTCATCTCCTTTTAATCTCTTCAATAATAACTTAATTATTCTTTGAATTCCTAAAAGAATATAGATCACACTTTCGTGAACCTTAAATTATCAAATCCTTTCTGTGCTTAATTTTTATTGCAGTTTTCACACTAAGCTGAAAAATAAAGGTAGTGAATAATATTACGTTACAACTCTAGAAAAAATTGTAAAGAAAACTAATACAGAACTTTTTAAGTCTTAAATTCAATTTTTTTCATTCAGATGAATTTTATCTTGTTGTTCATTGGTTCCCTGGACTTCGCAATTACCAAAGAAAACAATTTAGTATGATATAATATTGCACTGCTTAATTTACAGAGAATATTGAGAATAAAATAAATATGACCCATTCGACCAACCCTCAAAACTTTTTAAAACTTTCTCACAAAAAAAAAAAAAAGCCGTCTTGTGCATCGGATTGTACTGCTCTGGCTAACATTAAACGGTTGCGAACATATCTTCTGATTGTTAACAAATAAAATAATAATATGTGTTGTTTATTAAAAGGAAAAAATTGCAGAATATGCAGCTCACATTGCCAAGAAAGTTCACATAGAATATACTTAAGATTGATTTTATAATACGTAAAAGTAAATAAGAATCACCACATCTACGATGACATATCATCATAAATGCTTCTCAATACAGTTTTAGCTTAAGCAGCTTTACCACATGTATTTAGAAAAATTTTTTACTGATATTTTCTTGAGAATCTAATAAAAAACTTAAATGATATGTAATCACTTCAAATAAATCACTGATATTACTTATAACAGTTACGGTAATGAAATTCACCTTTCAAACATTTAAAATTTAAATGATGAAGCGTTATAAATAGACTTTTCTGAACAACGTTCATTAAATTTAAAGTCAGGAAAATATTACATACAAATTGAGCAAATGTGATAGTTTATAAAATAAAATTCTCCCTACCGTTTTAGCATAAGCTGACATCAGTTTAATATTTACAAGAATTTTTTAATGATATTTTCTTGAGAATGTAAGAAAAAACGATCTAAATGATTGGTAATTACTTGAATGAAGACACTGACGTTACTTGTATCAGTTAGGGCAATGAAATTCAACTTTCAAACATTCAAGTGTTGTAAATAGACATTTCCGAAGCACGTTTTAACATTACAATTAAATTCAGGAAAATATTACAATCAAGTTGAGCAAATGTTATAGTTTAAAACTAAAATTAGAAAGAATGCTATTAGTTTCGTCTGCAGTTGCACACATCAAAAGGAACTAAAACTTTAAACATTGGTTTTTATAATGGAAGCGAGGAGAGCAAAATTGAAATGATTGGAGGGATGTCCTACTTTTACTTCTTAAATTCAAATTCTCTCGTCAATCTAACAACATAAAGTTTACATTTAAAGAATTAGACTGGTATTAGGATTTTATTTTAACAAAATAATATTCTTATACTTGTGATGCCAAATTTAATTTGTTGTGAATAATTCTAAGATTTTTTTTTCTGTAACTCTTATTTAATTAAATAAAGTGCATTTTCACTCAATTTACATCCAATTTAAAATTGAAAAAGTTGTAATTTTATTTTGAGTTTATGATTAAATATTTGTTAACGAATCACGTTTGGAATCAGATTGG
>JAFIDM010042056.1:0-13408 GCA_023159025.1 Thereuonema tuberculata
CCGCTGTCGGCGGTTCATCAGCTGGCGCATCCCTATCCAGGTATTTACGGAGACAAAATAATAATTTTTATATTGTCCAAAACTAAGCATTATATCAAATTAAATGAAATCTGTCTGCTGAGATTAGGAAATATTTATGGTGGGTAAGTTGTCGGAGGGATGCACTGTGTATATAGGTTAGATAGTTCTTGTTCCGGATATTGATGGATCTCCGGTGTTCCTCAGTTCGCTCCTCGATTCTTCGGGACGTTTGCCCAATATACTGGCACACCTCATTTTTACACTTTAGCGAGTGCACAACACCTTTGTTGATCGATTCACATCAGTGGCATGTTGCTTCAACAACGTATAAATAGTGTGCGAGGCTAGTCGGAACAAGGACTATCTAACATATACACACAGTGCCGCAGCTCATCATATAATTGACGTTGAAAACCGGAAATCCTCGCCAAATGTCAAAATTGAAATGAAAGAAAATGTATGGAATCATGCTTCATAATTACTCGTCCAGGCGTATATAATCATACACTATCAGTCCCATCTATTAAAGATTATGGGTTAGAGAATTTGCAAAGAAGAAAGAAGAGAAAAAAGAAAAACATGGGTGACACTTAAAAAAGCAATTAAAAAGGAGCAAGCACTTTCAACTTAAAAATAGGAGGACTCCAGCCAATGGCCATGAGGCTACCCCTTGAAATAAACCATTGTTATCAAGTTATATTGAACTAGAATTCCTTACGTTAAGAATTAAATAGAATAAGAAAAAAAATTAAATTTAAAAAAAAAATTGTTATGGATTAAAAATGAGTTGAGATAAGAAAAAAAAATTTTTTTTTCGATATCATTGATGATGCTTATAGTGTAGGGAAATTAGACAAAAAAGTGGCCGATCCCGGACATTAGAAATAACAAGCTGAAAATTGGTAGAAATGTTGAGAATAGTGTACTGATTGATATCTCAAAATTCCCAGAAAATCTATCTTGGGGAAAATTCGCCATTTTGAAAAAACCGCCCCCATCGTGGATTTGTCGAGTTTTAAGCATAGCGACTGAACCGAGCGTCACATTATATTCGTTTTTGCACCAAATTACTTAATTCAGGCTGCGTTCTCTTCCAAAACACTAAAATTAATAATTATATATCAATTTTGGTGCTTGAGAAAGAATAATATTTATTTAAATGCGACAAACGAAAATTGCTCTAAAATTATAAGAAATGTAATAATAAAACATACAAAAAAATGAATCAAAGAAGACTTCATAACACAAGGCGTGAAATACAGGCATAAGCAGCAATACAAATATATTATGAAGGGTAAAAGTTAGGTAGCTTGTTTCATGTTGTCACTGGAGCGCGACTGGCTGTTCACTCACTAGCGAAAATCTTTCACTCACTGGTAATGCATGATCTGAAAAAATATAACCTACATTAGCGTCGATTTAATAACAGTAAAAAGTGGTCTTTCAATTTTGTAGTTATTTACCTTTTCTATGACAACACGTCGGCCAAATGTTCAACGTCGTCATCGCTATCCGAGTCAGGGTAGTCCATATGATTTGTGCAGCCATGTCCTGCACAGTAGCCGCACATACTTGTGCAAGGAAAACCGTTTCTTCTTCACCCACGTCTCTTCTCGCAACCACAGCTACAGTTTCAGGATATGATGTTCAGTACCCGCTCCGGTGCTGGTTCTTCTTTAGTTGGAATGGGTGTCAGCTGACCTGCATGATTCATCCATCCCCACTCTGCTTCCGGCAGGCGATTCCCCATCCAAACTGGAACCTAGAATTATTAGTTGACGACCGACACTGTCTCCCTTAAACAAGCTTGTACTTCTTCAAAGATCCCTTTGTGCCTTTTCTGAACGGAGCAGAAGAGGTATCACATTCACTGATTTTCCACGTACTTCACATACTGGAGACAGATGTGGCTGAAATTCGCTGGACGCGCCCACACAACCCGATGCAGGAGGAACCCGCCATCGACTGTAAACTCTGCGTTCACTAGAAATTTGTCTTCGACGGCGCTATATCTTCTAAAACGTCGATCAATCCAGACTTGGTGCCTTTCCGCATCCTCATCCCGTCAACACCGCTGGAGGCCTTGCTGCAAGTTCATATGTCAGATACTCCTGGAGGTCACATCGTCACGTGCAACACACAGCAATCGGTGAAAAGTTGGTTAGGGTTGATTTCGACGACAGTGTCTTTGATCATGACCGTTTTAGACTCAGTGGCAAAAGTCGTGATTTTGTTGTTTCGTTTGAAGTCGACTTTACTGAATCGTTGACCTGTGATTGATTTTCTTGCTTGCAAACCACGGGAGAGAGCCTCATCACAGTTAATTGTATCGTCGGCTACTATACCGGTAGACAATGCACTAGAAGGTTCGTTGAGTCGTTAAAAGAATGGTGGGACTGAGCCAGTCTACCATCTTGCGAACGTCTGCCTTATCTCTCACTTGCCGAGTCTCTCTTAGCTCCACATGTTGGTCGGAGGTTTCGGCGAAGACTCCACAAAACCTTTCAGTGGCGCCTCTTAACATTTGCAGATGAAGGCATTGCACAAACCCATCGAGCAATGACGTTATCCGTCAATCCACGTCCACGTGTGAGCCCATCTGCCGTCTTCATGTTTCTCATCAACACTTGCTCTATAGTCATATCGGTCCATACGCCTGACCAGAACTTTGCAGATCTCCTGACAGTGAAGCAGCCTTCCTTAACAAATTGCCGGAACTCCAAGGGAGTCATAACATCCTCGAGCTGAGATGTCCCGCAGAGTGGAAATACGGAATCATTCTTTGGACAGAGCAAGGGAAGAGACCAATCTCCAGAACGTTCAGCTCTGACAAGCAGATGCATGATGCCAACCATCTCAAAGTATCGCACCCACAGCTTCGCAGTGAGCCGTCCAGATGAAAAGATGCCTTTCAGTTTTGCGTCGAACAACTCTGTTGCCTGGGCGATGTACTCTGACGACAAAACGACATCCACCGGAGTCGTTCCAGAGAGGAGGTCTGAGTGTGTTTCTTTCAAGCGATCACTGAGAAGAGAGTCTGCGTCTTGTACATCCTGAATGATCAAGATCGCCAACGACAGCTGCATCAGCAGATGTGCGCGGACAGCTCTAGCGTAGGCATGGACGTTTACCATCTGGGTCACCGTGTTCTTCGCAGCACAAATCATATGGACTACTCTGACTCGGATATCGATGACGACGTTGAACCTTTGGCAGACGTGTTGTCATAGAAACGTTAAATGCCTACAAAATTTAAAGAACACTTTTTTACTTGACTTAAATTGACGCTAATATAGGTTATATTTCTTCAGATCATGCATTACCGTCAAAGATTTTGGCCAGTTAGTGAACAGGCAGTCGAGCTCCAGTGGTAACACGAAATAAGCTACCTAACTTTATTTTGTTTAAGAGAAATTTTATTCTGTAGATTCAACTATTTAAAACATATGGGATTTTTAATTGTTAATTTTTTTTTACAACATCTTCAAGGTATTTACATCCTGTGATGACATCCGATCTCTTTAATGTTTATTTATTAATTTTTGGACGGTTTATTATGTAAAGGTAGGTTTTATGGGATAAAAAATTAATCTTTTTTTTTAATTGAAAGTTTAGAAATAATTCTAAAAAAAAATTTTCTAATAATGCTTTTACTGGTGATGTTTTCCATTTTGTGTCTTACTTACATTCAAAATTCTTATTTACAAATTTCAAAGCTTCTTACTTTCAAAATTTTCATTCTTTATCAAAAAGAAAAAAAAACCTGCATTTTTTATCGACATTTTTATTTATTTATTTGTTTTTACTATCACTTGCCATATAAAGATTGGCACGCAATCATATCTTTTTACTCTGTTTTATTATTATTCTTCATAGAGAATTAATCATTTTTATCACAATTTAAATAAAGCAAATCAGCTTTATGTTTACATTACACTTATTGCAGATAACAGACAAAAAAAATTTCTACCTGTTTTAATTTAATATTTATTTTATAAATGATTGATTTATTAGCTATTTTCTTGTTCTATTTTGATTTAGAAATAATATACATCTACTTACGAAATTGTATTGATACATAAATTTTGTCTATCTAAATAAAATTAAAGCCAGTTCTTTATAGATAAGCACAGGATCTTAAGAAAGATAATACTTAACTAAAAGGAAAAACCAACAGAATCACTGATAAGATTGATAAAGAACTCTTTCGCATTATTCTTACTGATTTTGCTCGAAATACTCGTTTGTTATGGCTATAATATCAGAAAACATTTGTTGTGGATTTCCCTTACAAAAAGGAAGCAGAATTATTGCAATTTACTGCATTGTAAGTTTTTATTTTTATTTATTTTTTTGCAATAGTTTTTATTAATTCAGTTGACAATGATCATGATGACATTGTGTTTCGGTTTATTACAACGTAATTTCGTGCAATATGTCTGTATTTATTTCTCTAACAATTTCTAGGCGTTCTAAGCTATATGGAAACACCAATACTACATTAATGTTTTGAATCTTAATAACAATTCTACGAACACATTTAGATTTTTAAAAGAAATCTCAAAATTAAAAATTTATGTTTAATTTTCTAAATCTATGATAGCATCTGATCCTTCATAACTTAGGATCCTATATTTTTATTTTCTTTTCATTATTATATTTAAACAAGTTTTACTTGAAGGATTTCAACTTCTAAAACCTGCAAAACTTCAAAATGAACGGTTTAGAGTTGAACTTACGTCACGTTGACCTATGTCGTTGAAAAATAAAACATAGCGATCCTCAATATTAGATCAAACATTTGACACCTTATTTGTACTTCTGTGTCTTATGGTTTCGGAGGAGTAATGTCCAGAAAGAAAACCAATACTTTCATAAGCAATTTCATAATATTTTCTTTTAGAAAAATAAATTTTAAAGTTTCCCTATATTGTTTACTGTGAACACTGTGCTCAATAGGTAATTTTCTGACAGCAACAGGTGCGAACTATTCTTAATTTGATACTGAATTCCAAAAATACTAAGATCTTTAAAAAAAAAATAGAAAAAAAATAATGTAAGTGATACAAAGATATAAAATAAATTATTAATTTATATAGGGGAAGAAGTAACTTGCTTCCTAAATTGGAGCGCTTATGATTAATTATACTATCAGTAAGGTTAATTAAATTAAAATAAATTATTATGACTGTTATGCTCTCGGTCAACAGAGAGCTAGTTGTAAGCAAATTAACTTACTTAAGCAAGCATAGGAAA
This sequence comes from Thereuonema tuberculata, assembly GCA_023159025.1. NCBI lineage: Eukaryota > Metazoa > Arthropoda > Chilopoda > Scutigeromorpha > Scutigeridae > Thereuonema > Thereuonema tuberculata. The sequence continues at coordinate 5,278 of JAFIDM010042056.1, forward strand.
AAAAAAACCTATATTTATTAATAATATGTCATCGTAAATATTAATAATCAATAAATTAATGATTATTTTGATTTAATTAATTTAAGAATCACATAATTAACTTAAATTGATTGATAAAGCATTACCTTAAGAAATTCATACCTTAACAAAACTTCATTAATTACATTTCAAGATAAGAAGATGCCTACGACATAATAAGTTTGGGCCCGGTAATCGAGAGGTAAACACTGTGCTGCGGACTGAGGCGTAGGGCTCAATTTCCGGCCGAGATAGGGATATTTTCCCTTAGCGTTTCTCCTACAGACTTGATCCTAGGGATCACCCAGCCCTATGGGTGATCCCTTTATAATACTGTTAACATTTCACAGAAAAATGGGAGAACGTTTTTTTTTTCCCATGGCGTTAATGGCCGGCGAGCGTCGATCGACTTCCTGATCTCAACTTTGTTCCGTTGGGTCATAGAATACTAGGAGCCTTACTTTCCGCGACCTCGTAGGCTACAAAGGCCAAAAGTAAAATACTTCAACTTTTTTTTATGAATATGTCAGATTGTTATCATATTATCTTTAATTTCCCTTTATCCAGATTTCAAGATGTGCTAATATTTTGATTAGCATCCTTAGACTTACAGCACTTGAAGGAAGTCTTAGGAGGCTCTGCAGTGCATATACAACCAACGATGACTGTTTACAAAACTATAGTAAGTAATATGGAAAGAACCCACTATAATTATTGTATATATTGAGATAGCTTAACTGTTCATTAAATATGCTCAAATTATTTATGTATCATTCATTAAGTTTTTAGTTACTTAATTCCCATTTTTTTCTATTTTTTTAGTTACCATGAGAGATTTAAGGTCATACGTGGGTGTCCTTCGATTCTTGTTAATGTTTAATTTTATCATAGCTCTTACTCTTTTAATAATGGATATTCTACTGCTCCTCGGAATCAACAAAAGAGAAAGAGTTTTGATGGTTCCTTGGATTTTAGTTGAAACCCTAAGCCTAGGGGCATCTTTCATTATTTGTATAATGGTATTCCAATATACGATGGTAAGTATCCTGAAGTTTCACTATTTTTGTTTTTACGTGAAAGCTGCTCTCTATTATTATAAGTTTCCCTATATTGTTTACTGTGAACACTGTGCTCAATCGATAATTTTCTAACAGCAACAGATGCGAACTATTATTAATTTGAAACTGAATTCCAAAAATTCATACTTAGAACTTTAAAAAAAAAAAATCAGAAAAAAGATGTAAGTGATACAAAGATATACAAAAAATTATTAATTTCTATATGAGAAGAAGTAACTTGCTTTCTAAATTGAAGCGCTTGTGATTAATTATGCTACTTAATTATGGTAAGTTAATTAAATTAAAATAAATTATTATGACTGCTATGCTCACAGTCAACAGAAAGCTAGTTGTAAACAAATTAATTTAATTAAACAAGGAAAGGAAAAAAAAATTGTTTGTTGTTTGTTTAACAGCAATTCGTTTCGACTTTGTTACAATTTAATATTCAAATAATTGCGTAAAAAGTTAACAAACGAAATTCAATTATATATTTCTGCTGTTTTCATGGGATTTTAAGAAATTTGCGTGAAGAACTTAATATTTTGAGGAACTGCACGGCATGTACAACAATAAAAAACAAATGCTGGAACATTCAATATGAATTGATTCCAAGAGGCTTTACTGTAGCCAATCATTTCTTTTCTTAATGATCTAATTGCATTGTATTTTTTTTAGGCCTACATATATTTTTTATTGAACTGTAGAAATATTCCGTCAATATTAGAACTAACATCTTTTTAGTAGCAATTTTTCTGAACTTATTAAGGCTAATAAATGGAGATATAGAAATTTATTAACTCTAACCTCTCTTACATAGAAATCGTTAATAAGAATTAAATTACAAAATTTAAGTTATTCAAATGCAACTTATTGTTGTGAAAGCAACTTCAAATTTAAATATACAAATGTTAATGCAACTTGTTATCAACTTGATTATCAATTAGCATAACTTATCTTTGTTGTATAATGCTCTTTGAAGAAGTTGCATTTATATATTTTGAATTTTGTAAGTTAAATCTTAGTATGAGATAAATAAATTAAACACACAAATAAGAAAATTAAAATATTTTATGAAAAAATTCTTAACAACGACAATGGAGTCTTTCGGGCCCCTAATTGAGAAACCCTCCTCAGCACTTGGCGTTGAGGCTCAAATTAATTTTCACACAATTTAAATCTTTTAAAATTAAATCTGATTTAAAATTTCTGTTTCAAAGAGGTTAAGAGTTAAATTGCTTTATCCTCGTTTATCTGCTTGAAGAAGTTTAGCAATCCGCTGAATGAAACATTGCTTTTTATATAAGTTATTTCTAATATTGAAGAAGCGCTTATTAAACTAAAGCGCATGTAATATTTGCCTCAGTTCTAAAATAGTACTTCGGATTAATGTTTTAAAAATAATGATTTTAACAGGTGACTTAACTGCTAAGTTTAAAATACATCTCTTTTTATCTGTTAATATATCTATGTGTGTATGTGTGTGTGTGTGTGTGTGGTATTTAAAAAAAAAGAATCAATAAATCAGCCAAACACACTACAATTATATTTATTCTAACTGAATGATACAATCGAATTCCATTACTTTATGTTTATAAAATATAAAAAGGAATTAGAAGGTACTGAACTTGAAATTCAAAGACAATGCTTATCTTTCTTTATACTCTTTTTTTGATATAAGCAATAAATGGTTACATATAGTAGAAATCCGTGTAATACGGACCCTGTTGAAATTTATGTGTTCACCACTAGTTGGCAAAACCATCCCATTACCTTTAGTGAATATTATTGTTATTCAAAGCAGGAGGTGACTTATACATGTGTGCCTTCATTTGGACGAGTATTAAATTGTGTTTTCCGTTTTATATGATCATGATGTAACAGGTATATTAGAATGAATATATTACTTTCTGCTGTTAGATAATTAATATAATTTTCACGTTAATAGTAGCAACTGTACTTATTTTCTTCACAATCCAGATATGTGTTGTATGCGCGCCATTTTGCATAGCGATATGTGATTGGAAACAATGTTGCTCCGTCCATGCGTGTAATATGAACCGTGCGCTGTTGTGTAATATGGATCACTGGTTGCTTAGCATATTACTATGTGCCTGAAGGTTGTTTTATTTAATATATTAAACGTAAAGCACAAATTAGGGCTTGCTTAATGTAATTCAAGTCGTACAATTTTTATGATTTAAATTTTTCAAAATTCGACCCATAAGGGGAGTAAAGAGGGGCACATTTTAAAATCACCATATCTCATAAACCAATCCAAATAAAATCGTGAAACTTCACATGCCTACAGTATGCCTACTGTTTAGTGCATTACACTGAAATCTTGTTTTTAAAAATTATTTTAATTAATTTCTTGTTATGTTTTGTTTTTGATTTACTCGGTCCATATTACACGAACGTATGTGTAATATGAATCACCGACTCGAAAATAAAAAAAACTATTTCCTGCAATTATTAATAGTTACCAGAGAACTTTACCACGTTTGAACCATGTAGCTATACAATTGTTATGAGCAGCCAACAAATTAAATCTTTTTATGTTAATAATTTAAGTTTTATGAGCATTCTTGCTTAGGGGGTCCATAATACACGTATCTCTCTATTTCACGTAAATAATCACTACTTTACTTTGTTGGGAAATTTTAGGTTTTCTGCTAGCTTTTTCAGTAATATTTAATAATTTGATAATATTTATCAGAGAAATAGCAACATACAATACAGTTTAAGTTTTGAAACATCCTATTAGCAAAAACATAAAAGTTTCGAGTACAATGTACACTATTCACAGGTGTGCGTTTTCATGCACATGTTTGCAAGAACACCGATGAAGACGACACATTGAAGTCGAAATGTTTTAATAAATTTTTAATTTTGTTAAAAAAAATTTAAAAATTTACTATGAATTGTTATTTATTTGATTTATAACTCATAATTTTTTATATAGAAGATGTTTATAATTAAAGTTGGCCTTTGTAGAACATTCTGAAGCTGCAACATTGGAGAGACACCAAACGTTCTATACAAACTACGTATTCAAAGGATGCGCTCAATGATTCTGCAAAAAACAAATTAGTTACAAAATCGTCCGCTAGATTTTTGCGCTTTTTCCTTTTTTTTTTTTTTTACGTACAAGTGGTCCAAATATCACCATAATTGCATAGAGTTAATCTTTATGTAAAGAAAAAACAATATGATTTGCATAGACACCAGGAACGCAGCCGCCATCGGCAATAAATAATCGGTGTGAACTGAGAACGTGTTATTAACAACAGCCGCGATGATGATGACTTTACAAGAACGTGCATTGATGGTCAAGTTTTATTATGAATTCATGGTAATGCTGTAGCTGCGATTCGTGAATTTCGTCGGGCTAAAAAAGTGCGCCGTGGACCGATAACTCCACAAGGTGAGAAAAACTATGAAAAAAATTTTATAAGAAACCAGATCTTTAAGTGTGCAACGTGGCAGAGGACGAAAGTGCACGGTGATCACATGATTGAAGACGTTGCCACATCAATAGTTCAGGAGTCATTGGAGAATGCTGCAGGTTCAGGTACCGAGCCGCATCACGACAATTAGATCTACCCTGGAACACAGTTAGAAAGATCCTGAGAAAAATTCAGATCAGTTACAGACAAAAACTGCTTCCAGGCGACAAGGAGAAATCCAATCACTTTTGCATTGAACTTTCTGCGATGATGGAAGTTGATACGTCGTGGCCATGGGACATCCTATGGAGCGACAAAGCACACTTTTATTTGAATGGCACTGTGAACATCCAAAATTGCGTTGTGTGGGCCAAGGAAAATCCACACGTTTTCCAGGAAATGCCTCTGCATTCGCCAAACTTACAGTCTGGTGTGGGTTCACATTCAACTTTATCCTGAGTCCTTATTTGTTGAAGAAATTACTGCTAATGGTCCTCAGACATGTTCCATGACTGCGGCTAGATATCGTGACATGCTGCAGAACTTTGTGATACCCCAGCTGCAGGAAAGACAGTGTCTTGATTCAACCTCGATTTTGCAAGATGGTTTTGCAAATATCCTCATATTGGAAGGTTCGTGCAAATTTTGTTGCGTTACCAATGATCGAGTAATTAGTCGCGTGTTCCCTACTGCCTGGCCATAACTCCATGTGATTTTTGGTTGTGGTGTATCGTGAAGGAATAGCAACATTAAAAGAACAAAAAGGCACGCTACACGTTCAGCTATCACGGGTGATCACATAAGGTCAGCGGTTTAGCATAGAGTTCATCGTCTCCAAATGACACACATTTGTCAGGGGGAACATATTCAGGAATATGACATGACTCGTTCAACGTCTGATACTGTTTGTGTGAAATAAATGTGTTTTTGAACATTCTGTTTTCGTTTTTCGATCATATAGCTGTAAAAGCACCCTCTAGCGGGCGATTTTATAACTAATTTTATTTTTTTGCAGAATCGTTGAGCGCATCCTTTGAATAGTATGTGTACAACTTTTGGTGTTTCTCCGACTATTGGCTGCAGCTGCAGGATGCTCTAAATAGGCCAACTTTCATTAAAACCACCTTGTTTATCTTATATATGAAACAATTTTAATACTCAGTAGCTAGTACATGCCTGGATAAGTTAAATCCATTCAAAAACTTCTCTTTCAATTTTACCTTTATATTTCTCTTCAATATTTATCAAAAAAAAAAAAAGTAATCTCTCCCTTCAATCTTCAGGAATTGAAAATCCATTTTTCCTAATTTTAGATAAACACGATAAGAGCATATTAAAGTTTTCTTATTTTAAGAAGAAAGATAACTAAAAAATGTTTTAAAGACTTATAAAATACTGTCTGCCTGACTAACATTTTGTATCCTAAGTGCTGTTTTTCTGGAGCTGTACGAGAATATATCGCATTTCCACTTATTCTGATTTATTTGCAATTTGTTAACAAAATTTTGCCAAGACGATTTCGTTAAATTATTCATTGTGATTTTCATAACATTATATTTCAGTTAAAATATTTAACAAAAAGTTGTTTTAAATATATAAGAATAGTTACTTTTTTCTTAAAGTCTTGACTATCACAAATTGATTTTTGAAATATCAAGTCCAAAATATTTTTATTTAAAAAAACAAAAAAAACTGGATATATTTCTTTACGTTATCCTCTCTCATGCTTATTCTTAAGTTTTTGTAAAGATTTTAGAGTTAATGTTTTAAAAAGTTAAAAATACAAAACATGTTTTGAAATGTTTTAATAGTATGTTCGAAACCAAATGGCATCTTAATCAGTTTTTATAATAAAACTAAAATTAATTTCATGTAAATCAGTATCGATTGAACTAAAATTTCTCATTTCTTTTTAGAATATCATTAGAAAACACTCCTTAAATCAAAATATTAAAGTCATGCATTTTGGCCATTATTAAGTTTTCAAAGTCAAGGCTAACAAGAAATCGAATTTCAAAATTTCGACATCAAATTCAATAGAAAAATTTCAATCCTTCACCGTATGTTTGACTGATCACAGTAATTCAGAGATGATAGCATACTGAAACTGTTAGAAATGGTTACGCAAAAGAAAAAAATAATGTTTATATGGAAAGAACGGAATATTGCATTTTAAAATTAATATTGACTGACAAGTGAGCCTGCGAATTCTCACTATTGCAATTGCCTTAGGCCTACCAAGGATTTTGAAATATGGGTTATGATGATCGTAGTTGTTCAACCAAACAAAAACCAAAAAAAATCAAAAAGTCCTGTTCTTTCACGGATTGAGAGGGGGAGGTTATGAACAAAGCAATGAACTACTCATACTGACTCCTTCCTCGGTACTCCAGTGCCACTACCACATTTTTCTTCTCTTTGTCTATTTGTATCACGTTAAAACTGCTGAGCGAATTTCAATAAATTTTATGCCGAGCATATTTAGGATCCACCTTCAACAAAGGCTTTACGTTCCAACAAAAATGTGACCACGATTATTTTAGAAATCCCTGTTCCCCACCATCCACAAAAATGAAGCCTCAGCACTGCATGGCCAGTCCCCATTACGGTCTAATAGCTGAACCTATACTGTTATCTTCTTTGTTGTACTAATTTAAAACTGACAATTTTTTTCAGAATTTATTAAGTGATTAAGGTAAGTGACTGACCATGCGAAGCATCCAACGACGTGCTATTCGTTGGAACATTTTTCTTATTCGTTGCTCCAATTGACCGATTATTTGTTTGTAGACGAATTCACATCACTATCCTTAATGATGGCTGTCATTAAATTTGCTGTTGTTATCGTGTCCAATGAAGAGTTTCTATATGTCCAAATGCCATATGCACAGCCCTGGCGACATTGCAGGCTCTAAAAGTGAAAAGAAGCTCTTTTGGGTTATGTTCCATCTTGTGAAGTGCCAGGATAATAGCTGGACAAGAATAAACATGATCGGGAGCTGACACAGTTCCTGGACAATTTCAACAGAATTCATAACTTCTAGATCCATCAGGATGAGTTTTCATACCTTTATAGTTTCAGTTTTGAGCCTTGCTATGATTGCAGTGTACTGTCTATTTGATACTTTTTCTTGTGATCTTCAGGTAAAATCCCTGCCTTTGCAACAGCATTGTCATCCATAAATTTGATAAAAGTAGCTTATTATTGGTCCAACATAAAGCATAGCCTCATGTATTTTTGTCTCCATTCCTTCAATCTCTCAAAAAATAGCCTGAAAATCCGAAACAGAAGGACGGGGGAGGGTAGAGACGAAATTAAGTGTTCATGCTTTAAGTTCGACCACAGAGCAACATTGTATCTACTTGAGCCCAGTCATTTCAGCGAGGGTTTAGTGTCATTCTTGAGAGATTGGAGGAGTTGAGAAATAATTCGATTTTTATGCTATGGGGGACTAGAAAAAAGGAACGTACAAAAATTTACAAAAATCCATCCAGGCGTTTCAGTGTGATACAAACAAATGGACAGAGAAGGGAAATGCTGAATTGGAAAACAACCAGACTTCGCATGTTCGGTCAATGAAGGAAGGAAATAAATTTTTTTGTAGC
>JAFIDM010042185.1:0-41265 GCA_023159025.1 Thereuonema tuberculata
AATCCTTCCTTGTAGCGTTGTGCCTTCGTTTGCTTACTCAATTCTTTGAATCATCGGGCACGTTAAAAAAAATTTTTTCATTAAATGATCGATGATTAATCGCTTGCTTGGAAATGTAAAACTCGTCAGATAAACATATGCATCCTTTATTATTATTATATTTTTTAAAAAAACTATCCGTTATAAGCGATGTCCGTTATAATGAGGTTCTACTGTACTAAAATAATGTCAAAAGTACTTTATGTATTCAGCAAATATACAAGTATTTATACAACAAACACTTTCACCTGAAACTATCACTGAAACTTTCACCTCTTCTATTCCTGTTTAGATGTTTAATTAAAATAAGTGAATAACAATACGTTTGAACGAAAAAAAATTATAAATAATCTCAAAAAAAATATAATAAATAAACAGTGAAAGAAAAAAAGAAAAAGAAATTAAAAAAAAAAACAAACAAGTATAAGATTGTTCTAGTTTGATTCGAAAACAACAACAACAAAAATTTAAAGTGTTTTGAAAAAGTAATAAATAAGTTTAAATGTATAATAACAAATATTAGGATTACTAAATTTTATTCTCATAGCAAGAAAGCAAAAAACTAACAAAACTAACAAAAAAAAATGTTTAATTGAAGAAACGTTTAATGGAAAATAATATTGATAGAGCGAGGCTTAGGAAAAGGAAAGAGAAAACAAATATAGGAAAGAAACTAAAAACAAACAAAAATAAGAACAAAGATTAACTTATGTAAATAATTCGTGGGGGAGCCGAAAACATACTAAACAACAAAATAGCTTTAGGAAAAATATATTTGTTTGGTTACAGTTCTCTTAGTGTAATAGGAACTATGGAGCTGCTTTTGGATGTTTCTTACCTATGTTTTTGAAGGTGTTGAAATTTCGAACGAAATGCCCACGATTCTTCTTGACTTTTTATTTTTCTATATTTTTGTCTTTTCTATTTCAATATGGAAACCGTTCTTCCTTCAGCGATTGGACGACTAAGCTAAAAAAATTCAGTCATGTTAAATCAATTGTAACTGAATTGACAGAAATTCTTTCATTTTAATAAATTCTGTCAATTACAAAAGAAACGAGGCATGGGGTTATAAATATTTACGTTGGACGAAGATTTTTCTTTTAAAAAATTTTCGCTCTTGTTTTGTTTTTTTCCTTAATTTAGGATAAGAAGCGCTTTCCATATTCCTTCGAAATGAATTTCTCTTCCATTTCGCTCGATTTAGGGGTAATTAGAAACTTGCAAAATCTCAGTTGTACATGATTAGCTCTTGGCATTAGTTTTATCTTAAATCAAATAATTATTATCGCTTCCAGCAAATCGCAATTGTAGCACAACTATTTCTCTACGGGGAATAATGTGAATAAGTTTATTGGTATGTTATTAAAAAATATATGCATTGGCAAATAAAAATTGTCACAAGATTCCTAATATACTCTTTGTTCTAGCCGTTTTCAATAAAAATTTAATAGAAAAGCCAAAAAAAAATTTTAATGTTGAAAAATTCTAAAATTTGAAATTATTTAAAAAAAAAAAAAAAAAATGACAAAATAAGAAAAAAATATCACGGTCATCGAAAATAATATATATACAGTGGAGCACCGTTTATACGTTTTTCAAGGGACTGAGAAAAAAAAAAAACCGTATAAATGAAAAAACGTATAAACGAAATTCACAAAAGTTACGAACAATTTCGTAATAAACAACAATAAAAAGTCAGAGGTAAATTAAAATATTACATGAAAATGAAATAGAAGAGGTATGTAATACAAAACTTTTTATTCCGGATTTAATGTACAACTATATAGTACTACTATTCATATTCATTCAGCATTTACAAAATATTTTGTTGTTTTAGGTTGTAGGGCTTTTTTGAATGCACAGGAAAAAGTTCATTGTGCACAGTTAAAAGTGCCATCTTAACTTTATCATTTAAATCACTGCTAATGAGGTATTCATGCTTGGTTTTAATACCCGCCAAAGCTTGTTGAAAACTTGGCAGAGGTTTTTCAGTGCAATTTTCTAAGACTGCGTGCTTTTTCAAAGACTGGACAATCGGCAGGTGGGAAACTGAGGTTGAAATGCGCATTTTCTCTCTTCTTGAGTTCTTGAAAAAAACGTATAAATGAAATTTGCGATTTCAGGAAAACGTATAAATGAAATTATTTAACGTTAATATGCATTGGATTTTGCCGGGACCATTCAAAAAAACGTACAAATGATAAAAACGTATAAACGAGAAACGTATAAACGGTGCTCCACTGTATATAGAACAGGCAAAACTCAAATCTGGCTCTTCGAGTTTCGGAAAGCAAAGATTTCAATCAATCTTTTGCAATTTAGAAAAAGTATAGAATACAAGAATAAAATTAACTTACATCTTCACAGAAATAGTGATATGGTTTTTGCATTGGCATTTTTAAAATTCCACATTACTGTCCGGCTTTATTGTTAAATAAAGGTTTGTTTAATATAGGCTAGATTTTATTGTTAAAATTTATTGGTAGATCTGAAAAATATTAGCAAAAATATTTTTTCTAATAAGCTTGATTATTAGTATTATTAAAACTATCAACAAAAAAGCATTTTAATAAATGAATTTTCAATGTTTTCTCTTCTATCGTAATAAAGTTTCAGATTTTTTAGAAAAGTATTCGAGAAATAAAAAGTTATTAAGGATCAATTTCCAAAATACGTCTTTTAGTAGGGCCTTAAATAGCTTAATTTTCTTAAAATATTTCTTAAAATTTGATTTATTTATTTTTTTGGAAAAAAAATGACGTAATCGAAAAGCCTTCATTATTAATAGTCCAATATATTCTAATGTCTACTAAATACAAAGAGTACAAATTTTCTGTTTTCTAAAAAAGAAAATGAATTAAATCCGCGTTATTTACTGAAGATTGTCGAAATCGATCAAACCGCGCCCCGTGGATTAGCTAGGATTAAAACAAACAAACGGAATTAGAATAGAAATCCATTTTTTAGATTCCAATGGTTTTCTATGGGAATTTGTCGTCGTCTTCTCGCGTCAAATTTTCGACAGCGACCTAGAAGATTCTGAGTATGAAAGTCACATTGTCCTCGAATGTGCATATCAAGTGTCAAGAAGATCCATCCAGGAGTTCAGCAGCGGAACAAAGACACACACACACAAACTGACTCATGAGTCTCTTATTGGAAACTAGGCTAAAAATATGAAATGAAATTAATTTTCATGTGTATTTATGCATGTGTAGATAGATAGAAACACACACACACACACACACACACACAAAGAGTTTTTAAATTTTTCTTAAAATATTGTTTATTTTTTCTTCTTCTTGAATTCGTCAAAAAAAAAAAAGCAACATATATTTTGCAAATTCTTATCCCACCGAATAGAAAACGTCGTAATTTCAAGATTTGCTGAAAACCTTGATTAAACCCACAGATTTTTACGTTATGTGGCCAATATCCAATTAAATGTTAAACAAAGCACGCGCCTACAATAGGTCTTAGTGTTGTTCAATGTCAACGAAAATTCAACAGCTTTGCCGTTAATACGAAGTAATGCTTTCGCTCAAGTTTCTTCGCAGCCAAAATTTTCAACTACAAGACGTGCCTCGTCGTTTTTCCGTCAACGTGCAAGCCAAATTTGAAGAAGATCCATTCATTTCAAACATTATTGAGACAAAGTCCACGCCCATGTTTTTGTAAAGAGAGAGAGATTACGATGTTATCGTTCAACCAAAAAAAAAAAAATCTTATGCTTTTCCGGATAAAGGGAAGAGGATATAAACAAACCGAAAAACTTTCCAACATTTCTTACATTTTCCGATGCAATGGGAGGGGAATAAGCAGTAGCCTTCGTAATGTACAATATTACGAAGGCTACGAATAAGCCCCCCCACCCCCTCAACTACATGCCAATACCACAGACAAGAGTCCTACTGATTTTAAAGAATGGGAGAAAGTGGATGCAGCTTACAAAATAAATGATTGTCTTGTGAGTCATTAGGGATTTCACACTTCTTAGTCCAATACAACTTCCAGCTGCAGAAGCTACTTTTGTCGTCCTTGATTAAAAGTTTTAAACCCTTTAATCTATCCTGGGGATAGAGAGATTATTCGCAGGCTTTGGATAGAGAAAATAGATTTTCCGAGAACACTTAATAGATTTGTAATAAACACTGAAATTAAATTACTAAATTCTGAAGTACAGGGAGTCAAATCCTTTCATTTTGATGTGACCAAACTAACCATCCACCTCATCTCGTCCCGAAGGTCAATGAAACGTTGGACCCCAAACCTTCGGCTCCGCATAAGCCAAATACTAAGAATTACGAGATCGGTTTGGAAGGAGGCTGACAGCGACAATCAAACTTATTAAGAAAAGCTTTTCAAACACTTAATACAGTTAAACACGAATGAAAAATCAATAACTTCAGTATCAATGACACATGATCTAAAAAAAGACTATTTTAATTTGAGAAAAAATCAAGCAGCACTAAAGCAGCAGCATACTTTTTATAAAAATTTTAGAAAATCAAATTTTTAGGTTATTTAAAAATTGAAACAGCCTTAAATTACATTGAACTGATAACCAAAATATGTATTTCGATATGAACTGACCAATTGAAAGATAAAAACGATGTAACATTATACGACTGAATAATTGGAGGATACGCTACCAAATTATTAACAATTTTTAGACAGCTTTATTAAAAAAAATTACTCTTTATCCAATTCTAGAAAGAAGAAAAAAACAAATATTTTTCAGTTCTTCCTTTTCATTACTGTAAACCAACTTTCTTTTATTAAATTAAAACTTGATACTATTTAGTTAACAAAAATTATACATTTTATTTACTTGCATTTTTATTATACTACTAAAAAAAAATCTTTTTTTTTTTCATTCTAATTTACCATTCGCTTTATTATAGCCAAATCACACCGGCCTATTTTCGTCAAAGGACTGATCACTGACCCTATCATTGAAGCTCCAGGATCCTGTGATTTGCACCTGTTTCGTCACTCATCCTATCATTGAAGTAGCTTTAGAACTTGCTGTAAAATTCAGGGTATTTTCAATCACCGGTGATTAGTGAGCTACCAATCAGCTCCGGTGAAGCTATGACGTACTTCTTCTTTCATCCCACCATTGAACTAGTCGACGCCATTTTGTCACCGCTTCGATTGAATCCAAGGTTATTATGAATTAAGTATCGCGATCAGGAGATTTATCTTTTCGAAATAAATTATTTCTTTTACTGAAATCAATTCATTCTAGGCGTGAGAATATGCAGATGTCAATTTTTCTAAAAAGATTTTTTTTTTTTTTTTTTCATTTATTGAAGCATCACGCAAAGGACTGTGGGAATATTTGTCGCTGTTCAAAAACTTAAAATTTTGCATTCGAAATGCACTCAGCTTCCGCTTAAATAACAGAAGCTAAAATATAATGTACAATTAGATTTGAACAGATTGACAATTTGTTAAAATTCATTTAATATTCAATGGAAACTGCGTTGCCCAAAACCGACTTAACCCCTAATAAAAAAATGAAAGTCGAATGCTTTAGATCTCGTCTGATTGGTTCATGACTCTTAAAAAAGAAAAATTTTTTTCGAATCATCAGGCACGTTAAATTTCTCTTCATTTTAAATATAAGACTTCTGGATTTCTTAAATGCCTTTATTAAATTCCTTTTTATGCCTAGCAAATTGTAGGACAAGGAATATTTGTTTTTTGTATTTTATTTATTTTTTGGTTAGGATTTCTTCGGCGGAGGTCCCGTTCTCGGGAGCGAGACCCGGGATATTAGTCTCTCGCACCTTCTGAGTCTATCATCGGTGGAGTTTGGCTGGCTGATGAATCCTAATAAAGACGAAAAGGTCCGTCCCACCAGTCTCTTCCCGGTGATAACTCAGGGTGCGAATCCTTACTTGTAGCGTTGTGCCTTCGTTTGTTTACTCATTTCTTTAAATCATCAGGCACGTTAATAAAAAATTAAATTCATATAATTATAAAGATGTAAGTGAGATTATGCCATGGAGGGAAAATAAATAAATTAAACAAAATATATTTAGTTAATGTATTGCAGTAGTCATTTGTAGAAAACAATTTAAATTAAGATGCGACGTAATCTAAATTGCATCTTATTACAGTAATTTTTGGAAAAATAAGTAACAACAATAAAAAAAAAAAAAAAAAAAAAAAAAAAAAAAGTTTCACGCTTTCAAGAAAAGCTTGAGATTCACTGCTTTACAGCTAATGCTAGGATATAATATTTTATCATGATCATACGAAACGCTGTTACATGCACTGCTTAAAAGCTGTAATTTATCTTTTCTTGAGAATTTTTAAAATATGGACTTAACACAGATGCGTTGGAACGGAATAACAGAATCGTATTTTTCAGTCTATGAACAGTCGATTTTATTAGCCTATTTTCGCAAGAATGCTTAGAAAACCACTCACAAGGAGACGACACACTGTACATCATGGAATTTGATGCCCTTTTGTGAGATTAAAGTACACACATAGTGTCTATATGTAGGTTAGTAGAGTCAACAAGCTACCGATTTCCGGTAATAACTTAAATGTTAGAAATATGACTTCTTGGCATAACTATCTGCGAATAACGTACACCTAACTTTGCATTTGGAATTTTTTCCGTTTGGGTCCTAATTGAACTATTGCGCGAGGTGACAGAAATTCCCACAGAGAAAGCATTAGAACCGAAACAACAGATTTCTATGGATGTTATTGACAATGCGTAATAATCCGGTTAGTATTCCACTAATTTGCGCGTGCATTTATATTAAAATTAATTGGATTTACGAAATTTAATCAATGCGGATTTAATTACTTATTATTTATTCAGGAAATGAATATTATTTGAACTATTATATTCAGCAGATATTCTAATTTCAAAATAAACGGAGAGTTTTCGCTGAATTTATTTTCACAATTTAATAAAAAAATAATAATAAGGAAAGTAGGCTATAAGTTCTTTTAAGAACTTTTGTTCATTGTAAAGAAACTTTAGGACAATATCGAAGATTTTATAAATCTAGCGATCTACATCGTAAGACTAAAAATAGTCGAGCACAGACTTGGAAAAAAATAAAAAAAAAAAACATAAAGACAATTTTTTAAAGTTCGTTTGCAACTTCCGCCCGCACTTTTTCATTCGATTAATGTGACCAACGAAGAGTAAAGAATTAACCCAATTATTTTTGTTTTAAATCAATTGGTTCATCTCAGTTCGCTTTCGGATTCCGGCTAAATAAGCTCATGGATTAATTTCGAGTATTTGCCTAAAACAATTTCAACGGGATTTTCTGTAAATAACGAAACTGAGAACGGATAAGATGTAAAGCTAAGAAACAAAATCTGAAATAAATTAAGTTTCCTAGGTAAAAAAAAAGGAATTGTTTCAAATATATATAAATTTGAAGGTGTACTTTGTAGTGACGTCTTTTTCTTATTTCTTTATATTTCATTTGTCTTCAAACTTCATTTCTGTTAACTGAAGTTTCATGAAAATGCGTTCGTTAGCAGCTGCATTACTGCTCACATTTATGGCTAGCTTAAAAATGCCGGAAGGGTCCTTCAATTTTCTGTCGATAAAAACCCTTCTGTTGTTTCTAAATCTTCAGCGATCTTTCTCTCTACCAAATTTCATCAAAATCGGTTCACTGGGAACTCGATTTTGTTTTCGTACAGAATCAAAGAAAGGGGGGGGGGGGGGGGCGAAAAAAAACGGTGTAATTGAGAAACCACTCTTTAAATATTTAATATCTAAATTAACAAGAAAAGCCGTAATAACGTATTATATTTAGCATTCCCTATAAGATTTATTTCAATGGAAATAATCATTTATAACCATACAGGATGACTTCAGTGCATTATAAGGGATATATTTACTCACAATATTTTGGTATTTTAGCCTACGGTTCGCTACAGACTGCGACAGTAATAGGTTTTGCTTCAATTTTTATATTGCTATTTCACCATTTTGAAAGCAGCCCGCTCAAGAAATCGCCGAGGGTATTCAACTACTCCATTATTAATCTATTTACTCCAATTAACTCAAAAAAAAAAGAAAAAAGACGACGACGTGAAGAACAGGCACGGTAAACCACTGCATTTATAAGGCGCATCATCACGTAATTATAAATGGATGTTTGATGCATTTATAATGACTGCGTTTGTCGCCATCAATGGGATGTCAACAGAATTAGCAAAAGCAATCACATGTGGGAGACACATTCCACGTGGTCGTTGCATTATCTGTGAAAAGATTGAGAGAAAAACTCAAATTACGGTTCTCTGTTTTCATCGTAACTCGGTGGAATTTGTCGTAAAGCTTCGTTGATTTCGCTCTGTACCAAGTTTCGTGAAAATTTGTTCCGTGACTGTACAGATCCGTTTAATCCGTACGTCAACAATTGGTGAATTTTAATTACGAAAGCGCTTACAGGAGATTTCCGAAATAACGTTATCAAAATCAAGTCAAACGCAATAGATGATTGTTGAAATACCTTAAATAAACAATGACCTTCAA
The DNA here is from genome assembly GCA_023159025.1 of Thereuonema tuberculata. Classification (NCBI taxonomy): domain Eukaryota; kingdom Metazoa; phylum Arthropoda; class Chilopoda; order Scutigeromorpha; family Scutigeridae; genus Thereuonema; species Thereuonema tuberculata. The sequence goes on from JAFIDM010042185.1 coordinate 8,576, forward strand.
CCAAAACAATGAATATATTTATGAATACGAAATAGAAAATGCATATTTTTTTTGCTTTTTACAAACACTTTTCCCTGTAAGTAAGCATTCGTTAAGCAAATCTAGGAGCAATGTTTCAAATACTTTCCCTTTTCAGAAGCACTTGTGTTTATATAAAAGAACAATATAAGCCAAATATAACGATAAAAGCAAATAAAAACACAATTAAAAGTTTCCAAATTAAATAAAAAAAAATACTTTTATAAAGTTTTTTTTTTTTAATTTCTTTTTGATCAGGGAGATTGAAGAAACATTTATGGGGAGATCAAACGGATCGTCTGGGTCGCGCCGATTCAGAATTGCCATTAGATTCAGTGTTATCTTAATATATAAAAATGAATGTTAGTTTGTTTGTCCCGTATGCGTTTCTATACCATTCATCAGATTGCGATGAAACTTTGGCGAGTTGTTGTGCGCAAGCCCGCGAAGATTTCTGAATTAGTAGAACCATTTTATAATATCTGGTGCGCGAGGCATCGCAACAAATGAGTGTAATTCCGGTTTCAACGTTTGCAGTTTCCGGTGCGACTCGCATTTGCAATGACCATCAACAAAGCACAGGGACAACACATGGACAGCAGTATGTGGCCTGCTCACGCGTCGGAAAACCACCCGATTTATTCGTGTATGCACCACACGGAAAAGCAAAAAAATAGTGTGTATCCAAAAGCACTTCAATAAACAGAATTAAAACATAAAACACTTTCTTTCTTTGAGTGGCATTGCAACGCATGTCGTGTACAAATAGTTCATATATTCGTCAAACGGTTCTAAATGCGTATTTGGTCGCAATAGCGGGGAGTCGTAAACTTGTGAGACAGGAGGGGAGAAGAATTCCACGATACTGCGAGTCCAGTATCTTAACTATTTTCACTGTATTTTTAAAAGGAAACTTTAATGAATTTCCTTTAGTTTGGGGAGTCAGGGGGTGGGGGGTGAAGTACATCAGCCCAAAGCATATTGTTAATTAATATTGTCCCGGTTTCTGATCACTGTTAAACAGGGTTATTAAACTAATAAGCAGTAAAACTATTTTCAGCGGAATAAAAACCTGATTACCAATAGTTCAGGTAATAACTAAAAATTACTGCAGTTTTGTTTTTTTTGTTAACGTAAAAGTTCACTAAAAAAAAAATTGAAATAAGTGTTTCACGGAAATTTCCAGATAAATAAATAATATATAAATAAATAAATAAATTTATTTACTTATTATCAGACAATAAATACATAAATAAAAGAAATAATTGTATTACTTTAAATCCTTATACATTATTTTTACTAATTAAGTGAAATTCACACCAGTGTTCAGCATCAAATTAAAGAGCTAAATCTAGAACATTAAACAAGAATACTGAACACGCCTAAATTAATTAAACAAATACGACAAATTGAATAAACATATTAAAAATTTATTACATTAGATGAAATTACGTTCATCCAAACAAATGAAATACAGATTAAAATTTCAAATCAAATTAAAAATAAATATAAGAAAACATCATAATAAAAAAATGACTAATTAACCTTTTATAAATAGATTACTTACATTTTAAGATTCACTCGATCTCTAGAAGGCCTTTGTCGGATTTTTTTGTTTAAGGACAAAGGAGACTAAAGGCTGGTCAATATTAAATCTATGCAATTCTAACTAATTTTTATTTGTAATTTTATTTTTATGCTTTGCTGTCTTTATTTTTTAAATTCGTGTTTCGTTGATATTAAATTTATTTATATATTTACAAATTTTTATTGTTCTAATTTAAATTGGATTTCCTTTTCAATTTCTAATTTGCTATTAATCTGGACTTAATTCACTTTCATATGAATGTAATTTCTTCTAATTCAACATATTTTTACTTTGCTTAATGAATTTCAAGTTATTAATCTGAAATTAGATAATTCAAAAGGGGGTTTTTAAAATAAAAATTTATAAAGACATTTATTCATTTTAAGAATCCCATTTTAACACAAAATTATATTTATTTTGGTTGTAGGGAAACCCAAAACTTTGCGTAACTAGTGAAGTTCTAAACTGCTTTGATGGTTATTAACCAGTTACATTTAAAGTGCACGATATCTTAATGAAACTTTATAAGGATTAGATATATTACTTACATATTTCAACTTACTAATATGTTACAGGTTACGATAATTCATCGTTCGACAAAACCATAACAAGTATATTGTTAGACATAATGACACTACGTAACGTTAAAGCTGGTGATCATAGAGATATGGGGGGAGATGGGACTTGAACCCCCCTCCCCCCCTCCGAAATCTTAAAATGTTTAGATTAGCCCTATTTTCTTTTAATTTTTTTTTTGGGGGGTCGATAACAAGTTATATTATATTATATATATATATATATATATTATTATTATTATTATTGCAGGTCAGTATCTTAATTTGCCTCCCCATCCCGAAATAAAATTCTATATATTGCTGATAATTCATTCTGAATCCTGCTTGAAAGAAATAAGGAGCTTTAACTAAAAAATAAAACACAAGAACGACCATGTTGATATTGTAACAGTTTGTATATAATTATTTTGAAATCATTTATTTTTGTAGAAATTATTTATCTGTATTCATTTTCATCGTTAACCTTTATTTATTCCTTTTCTATTTCCTAATTATTGCTGTTCTGTTTATTTTTAAATTTTTTCCATAGTTAAATCAGTTAATTAATTTAAATTCGTTTTGTTATTGTCCAATCATTACATATATATTTAATTATTTAACCAATCAAACCACAGTATGTATATACTCAAAAACCAATGTTTTCATGTAATAAATTAATTCAGTTCAGTTTCAGAACTTGATCAGTTGTCTTTAGATCCCAAAGGCTCTCCCAACAAACACCATAACAATATTGGAGTTACTAGTGTTATACACAAGGTAAAATAAGTATCTTACAAATTAGAAATTTAGATCGAGAAAATAAACTTATCTTAGGAAACGAACAGGAAATTAATAAGCTAACACTTGAAAATCGATTAAAACAATGTCAAATATCTCGAAAAACGCTTGAAAGTTGGGCCCTCAACCCACATATATTTTTGAAGTACTCTATGAGTACTTTCATCTCACAAAAGGGCATTGATTTTTGCAATATACAAGCCATGTCCTCCTTGTCAGTATATTTCGACAAAATAAAAACAAAATACTATAAATATTCTATAAGTTTGTAGGTATAAATGTAATATATTTAGTTATAAAAAAAAACAATATTTATAATTTAATAATAAAATGTTTCATTATTAAATTATAAATTTTGTTTTTATTTATTTTTTATATGTGCTTATTGAATTGCAAGTCTGGAGGCTTCTTTGAAAATTATGTATTGATCTTATACATAACAAAAAGACTGCAATGTAAATTTTGTGAAATTCAAATAAATAAATGCAGATATACTTTGAATAATTAAGTGACATTCCCAATGATTATAAAGTAAATACAAGAAATAATTAAATTGCCATGATGATAATTTCCTTTGCTAAGATAATAGCTAAGACAGTAGCTAAGATAATCAAGTGAAATCATACAACAAATCACATATAACAACATCCTTAAATAAAGTATCATCAAATCAACCTAGAATCCATCTCTTCAAAATTTTGAGAATTTTATTTCCCTCCCTCAATATCATTTTGTTCAGCTATGTTGATCATTCTTTAACATTCATTTGTCATCTTTCCTCTCCTATCAAAAGTGGGAAAATAAAATGATGCAACTTCCATAGTTCTGCATTTACTATGAGTCAGTCATCTGATGAAACAAAATTTTCCCATTCTTAAAAAAAGACCAACATTAAAACTTCTTTCACACTATCCTCACGCTAAACAATTGAAAAATTTTAAACATCCAGTACTCTGGATGTTTAAACTCTTCTAAGTAAAGAATATATTCCAAGAATAGAACTTCCACAGTGTTCATTAGTGATGGCATTTCAATATGGGTTAACACTATTTAGAATTACTGAAATTCATAAAAATTTATTGCTAATAATATTGATTACTCAAATTTTACTATGGCTATTGTTATTATAATTTAAAAAGCAAGGAAAAGTATATCGTATAGAAACAATCCAAAAAAAAGTCCGAAAAATAGAGCGTGTTTTTTCTGACAAATGCTAGATAACTTTCTAATGAGACAGTAACTTGGCAATAATAAATGAAATTGGAATATCAGTATGTTAAGGAATTCATTCATCGTACTACCCATAAAGATAAATACTGGATAGCGACTCAAAAATGTCAATGACAAAATTAACTAGTTATTCCTCTAATTCATTATAGCATATTGTTATTCTGGTGTGTATCAGTGTGGTTCATTGCGAATCTGTGACCAATTAGATACTAGTTCTCAAACACGATTATTTGTAATCTTCGAAACTATGAATTCATTTGAAATTTATCATGAAGATGTGCCAGGTGAGAGATAGTTTTCCAGTTCTTAGAAATGAAGAACTGATTTCTCCCTACACCTAACTTTTGTCATCTAGCATTAGCAATAGCGAATAATGTAGTTGAAGGCATCAAACTTACAGCTCGAGAAATATTCTTATAAATAGGGTTGTGGAGTTGAAAAAAAAAATGGACTCAAACTCCGAAATATAGAAACTGACTCAGAGTCCAATAAAAAAAACTATCAATTTCATAACTATGAATTTAGTAATTGCGACTCAGATTCCACAGCCTCGTTACAAATCTCAAATGACATTACCAATTACTTTAGCAAAACTCAAGCCAAGCGTAAATGTAAAATATTCTGATCATAATGGAAAACAAAGTTCCGAATAAGACAAAATATAGAGAAAATCTGACAAACAGTCCAATCACAACTTTTGACATCACAATGATAATGTTTCAAAATATGTAAGTTTTATTCTTATTTGTGTCAGAGGCTTCTGTGTCATGGAAATTACATTTATGTCCGTCATTTATTTCTGGTTTTGTTATTAACAAAATAAGAAAATAGAGCGTAATTAGATAAAATCTCCAGATAAAGAGAGAGTACAAGTTTTGATCTTTCTCTGATTAAAAAGAAAAGCAACAAATAAAAAGAACATACATTGTATAAAAAAGATGGAAGCAACTGTCCAGTAAAAACACATGGTAAACAAACTACTCGCATGTCTTTTTGATAATTATAATTAAATGTTAAATAGTTATCATGAGACAATTGTATGACCAATACAATTTGAAACATTTGAGTTTCGGATGTAAGAGTTCAAAATTTATGATTAAATTTAATCTTTAATATTTAATATTGAAGAAATTAGAAATTTGTACCTTTTCTCAATCTGTGGTAGAAAAGTGTTCGAGATAATACATGAGCTTTATTTTAAATGTATTTGCAAAGAAGAAATAATGCTGACGTAATCAATTTTAATTGGAAATAATCTTGATTAGTCTGCTCAATCAGCTAGATAATCAATTGAACGTAAAACGTAAATATAGTAAATTGCTGTATACATATTGCTATTTATGTTTAATGTCTGTCATGTTTCGAATATTTTTTTTTTTTTGCAGTAACTGTAATGAGGTAATGATTTATCAGTTTTCTTAGAACATTTCTACCATATTCCTCCGACTCCAAGGAAAATAAAATCCGATTAACAGACATTAACTGTTAACTCCAAAGGAAATGAAATAAAGATAGATTCGTATATGTGTATGAATTATCTCCGCCAGTCTATCAAAATTTAAGACAAAATCTTTTAGAAAGATATCAAGATTTAAAAAAAAAAAAAAAAAGTCAATTTCCCATGTTAATGTCAGCAAGCAAAAGAAAACTGGTTGTTCATTTGTTTGTAAAAAAGAATAACCTGATGTGAAACTCATTGAATTAAAGTGTTAGCATTAACTTTATGACGAGTACTGTTATCAGAACAAGAAGCCTACAATTACTGATACTGACTTTCTATTATGGCTAATGGATTTTTTTTCATGTTTGTGACTCATTTTGATTCTATAATTTTCCCTTGTACAGAAAATCAAATGTTTAGGTACAAAGGCAGAATACAAAAGAAAATCTTGAAGAGATTCATTTCTACGAAACAGCTATCTAAAGACCAAAACTTGTCAAAGAACTATTAGGAGAGAAAGGATGGGACGTATGCTCACGACAAAGACTTGTGTAAATTTGGAGACGTGAAGACCTGATATGGGCTGTGGTGTCATTGATGATGGCGAGATGGTAAGAAAAGAATCTGCCCTGGACACAATCAAATTTCAAAGGAAGAGACAAAAAATCCTATGAGAGTTCAATCAGAGAAACTGCAAATATACAACCACAGTAATAGAAATAAAACATCAACTATTGGAAGTTTTGTCTCCACTCAATAACGTATCATTTAACAAAGGATGCTTCTAGTCTTAGAAATGAAATTGTCCATTTCTAACAGTTTAACATCTTTTTTCGTATAAATAAAAATATTTAACAGATTATCCTTAGTATATTGGAAACCTACACACTATAAAAATGATGACTGTGTGTGTTATGTATTTGGCTAAATTAAGAACATAGAAGTCTGTGACTGATTACTGTTTGTTGTTTTTTCAGCAAGTTATCTGGCCCTCTTTTGTTATTGTGAATCTGACAAGGATTTGGATTCACTTCACAAATAAAAGATATTGTAACAGTTTGTGTATAAATATTTTTAGGAATCATTTATTTATCTTTTTTTTTTGTAGAAATCACATGTGTATTTATCTGTATTCATTTTTATCCTTAACCATTACTTATTCCTTTTCTATTTCCTAATTATTGATGTTCTTTTTATTTTTAAATTCTTTTCAGTTGAATCAGTTAAGTAATTTAAGTTTGTTATGTTTTTATCGAATCATTATGTATATTTTTAATTACTTCACCAATCAAATCACACTATGTAAATACTATAAAAACCAATGTTTTTTTGTTTAATAAATTAATTCAGTTCCAGAACTTGACTTAACTTTAGATCCCAAAAACTCTCCCACCACTACAATATAGAATTTTGGTGACTTTTTTATTGTCAAGTAATCCTATAGTGAGTGTTTGTTTATCCTAATATCCTAATTTCGGAAGTACAGACTTCACTAACAAATTACAATGGCCTTATAGTGTTATCTAAACTTTACTATTCAATGCATTCTAAATTTATTATAACAACAGAGCCAAGAAATGACATTCCACTGAACCTTTTTTTTTTTTAACAATTGAAAAAAACAAGATCCATCAAACATGCATTCCACAATGTGTGAATAATTTACTGAATATTGAATGAGTATTTACGCATTCTATGTTAAAACTGTAAATCCTCTTTGGCATCTCTAATACAGCTTCTGTTATTACAGAAATAGTTATTTATTGGGATCAATTCCGTTATTTGGTAGGCTCGGTAATCCAGTGGTGTGGTACTTGGCTGTGGCATGGAGGAGCTGGATTCAATCCTGGACCCCGCAAAAGTGTTGGAGATTTTTCTGTAGATGGGTCCTAGCATTCACCCAGCCCTCTCCAATTTGGGGATTTTTTCCCCAGAGGTTAAAGACCAGTGAGTGTTAGGATGACCACCCAACCTCAACTCAGTCCCGTTGATGATGAAAAGCCAGTCTTACCTCCAGTGACTCCCAAGAACCCGTCGTTGGATACTATAAAATTCTGGATGAAACCGGAGAATACGGTACCTCCCAATCACAATCTTTGTAAGGATACATCCGCACATGGATACATGAGAGTGCTTACTGTTATCTCAAATCGCAGCTAGCCAGATGAGGGTTAGTTTTTCTAGTAAAAGATTGTGCTTGGGAGGTACCGTATTCTCCGGTTTAGCCTAATTCTGTTACATTAGTGCTTCAATGGAGTCAGTCTTTACATGGTACGGTTAAATACAAGCTATGAAATAAGAACTTGTAATTCGTGGAACTTCAGATACTTCCAGTCATAGGACAAACCACAAAGTTCTTATGACTCATAAGGGAGAATAGTGGAATGACTGCAAGTGAAATAGGATGATTTAAAGCAAACTCCTTTCAATCTGTTCATCTAACACAAAACCCAGGAAGAAAATGTATGAAGAAAGTCTTGACAATCAGTGATTCCAAATGCACTGTAGTCATTTGACAGAAAAACCTTCACTTTGAAAGAATTGGCAGCTTATTTTGCCAAAATTTACAGTTCTTCAATAAGGTGATGAAAATCAAAAAATTTAAAACTTCCAAAAAACCTTCAAACAGAATATTAAGACTAATTTGGAAAGCATATATTATTCTGAATCAATTATTATTCTTACTCAGAAAAAAAAATAAAAAAAACAATCTGAGTAATCTTTAATAACTCATTAATATTTCCACTATTAAAGAAAAAAAAGTGGTTTGCTTGTAGTTTAAACTTGTGAAAGCGGATAATCTGGTTTAAATGCATAGACTAGGAGAGCTAAAAGAATAGTTGGCATTAAATTCTCGTAGGTCACACAAGTCAAAAAACTGTATTTTTTACGTAAATACGGCCACGTCAAAGTGTTATTACTCGCTAATTATATAGTGGAATGTTAGGTTTGCATCCCTTCTTAATTTTTAATATCTAATGCAGAAAGTGCATAAAATGCTTATTGGTAATTCATAAACACAAACATAAAATAGAAACAGAACACAAACTTAACGTGTAATTTTAACAAAATACTGTCGTGAACAATATGTTTAAACAACTTACATAAAGAAAGCTGAATGGTATTTTTATGTTAATGATCATATAATGTCAAATTATTAACTATAGATATGCCTTCTATAAATCCATATGATTCTTATCTATGTCATTTATATCTAAAATAAATCTAATTAAAAAATGACGTACAACATTTTTGGTTTTTCACTGTATAGATCGCAATGGAAAATACTTAATTTTATAATGTGTGTTATGTAGCTTACCTGATGTTTTTTGCATTAAATGTTGGAACTTAAACGTTCACCCAACACTTGTAAGTAAAGTTTATTTTAAGGGACTGATATTATTAAATTAGTTTTTAAAAAAGAATCCCTTTTTTGGACGCCCATGTAGTTGCAAATGGGAATGCCTACAACGCAGTTCACTAGGCTTAAGATCATAGCCGTGTTTCCGGTCAAACTATTTCCCCAATCACAGAAAACTTTTACGAAATCCAAACATCCACACGAAATCTTGTTATTAAATGGCTTCTTTCGAAATTAAATCCCTTCATTTTTTCCCTGGAGACTGATTATCCGTCCAAAGGCCGCTTCGTCTACGATGCACGCCGCCATATTGGATGTTTAAGTGTACCAAGTATGCTGGGAGGAAACAACTAAAATATAAAATATCCACGAAAATTTGCTTTAGTGGGCCAAAATGCTCTCAATTTGGAAGTAATTAAATAATAAATTATCAAATCTGCAAAAGAGTCGCATTCCGATTTTAAAATTTCACACAATCATGAACGTCGACACTGTCATGACGTCACTTAATTAGGGGCCAATATAAAGTATTGTTAGAAAGGGTAACAATTTATGCAACAATCAAAATAATCCTCATGGTTTTTGTAATGGAGGAACCGAGAACGCAGGTTGTTATGTCAATTGGGAGTAGCTGATGCCTTGCATGTGTTGTTTATTCCGTTTGAATGAGGAATTTGAGCGTTCGAGGCAACTTGTTGCACTTAGTCTGCATTTGTATCGGTGTGCTGGGATTTACATAGAGTGACCTTTTGTGTGCATTTCGCACTCTTTCGTCAAAACATCTCCGATTCGGAGGAGGAAAAAAAAATGAATTTAATGGATTTTCAATTCGTCGGTCCGCCGTGTGGACAACATGGACCTTATACGTTCTACAAGGGATTCTCGTGCAAAAAGAACGGACGCAGCCGAAACATTGCGCTCGGCGAGTTCTTCTTCCTGAAAATCTCGCCGGCCGACGAAGTTTGCATCGGCGAACTTCAACTCCTATGGGAGGACAAAAACAATCAGTTGGTCCTGAGCAACTCCCGTCTCTATTATCTGCCAGAAAACACGCCCTGCGGAAGGCACGGACACCACGGACAGGTAAGCAATCGCCGTTATTTATTTTTTCCCGGGTTCTGCGTCTCTCCGTGCCGTTGGAGCCGTGGTTGACAGCGGGATCCACCAACAGCCGTCTCCGCTCCTCCAACGTGTTTACACTGTTATTGTCAAACACTTTCCTCTCTTAATCCACTCGTTTTTATTTTTCAGTTTTTATCCAATTTAATCTTTTTTACCCCGCCGTGATTTCAAATTCTTTAATTCAGTTATTTCTGCAACATTTCATTCACAAACTGTTACATGATTGCAGTCATTTTAAGTTAATATCGAATTGTAACTCTCAATCTGTCATTGCCTGATTCTTTCGTTTACGAGATAATCTTTTGCATCGAAAAGGTTTAAAACATATTAAGCCCAGGATTAAGATAAGACCGGCGACATTTGAATCGAAAATTCGATATTTTCAGGCATTTTTATCTAATCAAAGCAAATATTGACTTAAATGAATTCTGTGTTCTTGTATTAATTTGTCGTTTTTGTTATTGCATTGTTTATTTTAGATACCAAATTTTTACAATAGTTTAATATTAATTAAGATTATTTAAGGTGGATATTTGCAGCTTCTAATTCATAAATCTTATTTTCAAAGCTTTTTTTTTTTTAAATCATTACTGTTTTAATTATAGCACTACATCGTCATTTCCTGTAGCCTTTATCATTATTTTTTTTGCATATAGTCTCATTTGCATAAACAACAACTTATTGTTGAATTAAAATCTATAAAAAGAAGGCAGTTACTCTTAAGATTTATTCTTCCAAATCATTCGTGTTTACAATTCATCTTTGTTTTATTGATATACATCTGAACATCAATAACATTCATTATGTGTAATTCAGTATGGATGACCAATGGAGATTGTATTGCATAAATTTGTTTATTTAATATTTTGGAGCGGGAAATGTGTTTTTAAGGTTCCCCGACTATCGGTTCAACGTTTCCCCGAGAAAGGCGAGGCAATCCCGGCAGAACTGATCTGTCAAACCCGGTCCCGAACAGCTTTATTTACGTCCAACTTCATTTCGACGGAAATCGAGTTGCTCCCCACTCGAAATTCCGCTTACATTGATGGCCCCAGGCGAAACACAATCCCAAATAATTAGGAATAATTTCAAAAGTACATATTTCGTTCGCTTAGCGATTGAGTGGGGGTTTTATGTCACCGAAATATATTTGGCTTGTTTTTCTTTTTTCTGTTTGAATTGTCCCATTGCTTCTTGGGATGTGTGCCAAATGCAAGACGCTATTAACATAGGCTTTTTATCACAGTCATTTACACAGATATTTTTTTTATTTGGTTTCCTGTATGTAAGTGATTAGCTGTTATCTCGAAATATGCAACAACACTCCAATCAATATTTCATTAGAAAATTTATTTTGAGCGTTATAAATACCAAATCAATTAAACATCCATTTTAATGCTAATGTTATTATAGTTTCGCAGTAAAAGTACACTCAAAGCTTTTCATTTTAAATAAAATAGGAAAACAGATTTCATTTCTTAATATAAATTGTTGTCCCGTTTTCCATTATTTTTAATAGTATTGAGGTAATTTTATTTTCTTAAAGAAAAAGAATAGCCTATTTATTTTAGTATTATTGATAATTTATGATAATTATTGTAGTGAGGATATAAAGTTGTAGATAAACAATAATATTAAAAGCTAAAAAAAAAAAAATCATTAAATTACTCAATATTAAATTTTTGATAATAAATAATTGTTATTATAAATTTTAATAAATATTAATTATCTGTGTTGTTAGAATTAAGATATGGTCTGATAATTACAACATTGCATTTATAATTATGTTTTAAAGAAAAGACTTGTTTAAAATTTATAATTACACGTGCCTTTAATTCAGCAAGTTTGTTTTATAAATCTTAATGTCACTGGTAACAAAAGAAATTTACTGTAAGAAAGTTTTATTAAATAAACGAGGGGAACGAAATCATTTTGAATTTAAGTGGGTCACTTGTTCGCCCACGACATATTAGGTCAAGAAAATAATCATGCGAATAATTAAATGCCTCAGTTCCGCCAATTGTCTGATTTTTGCTGTTGAAATTTTATTGATTTGCAAACATCAAACTAAACTAATACGATCATCTGCATGAAACAGTCAACAAAAAATGTTTGAAAGAACTGTGTTTTCTCTTTATTCACTTGGCAAATTGCCGACATTGTCTCGGTTTCCCTGCAAGCTATTTTTTTTTTTTTTCCTTCCTATATCGCTGTTCAGTATTTAAAGTATGTACGCTCAGAGCCGAGTGTTATTAGATGTGACTCATAATGAAAATAAAAAGAAATTACAAGCAAGAATGACTCCATTTTGGATTTGGATGATTATAATTTCAAAATCATATTTTGCAATCTCTGTTGGACACTTCATCGTGGACGCAGATTGTTTCACAGAATATTTTAATTTTTAATTAGGGAAAATAATTTATCCAAAGCAAAATAAACTGGGGATATATATATTTATACATATTTTGACATTTAAAGGTTATGTAAGTTTAGCTTTCTTTTAACATCTATTTTCAGTTAAAAATAAATTTGAGCTTTTTTGATAAAACAAAAAATCTTATCTATACTTTTTTATATTATTATTTAATCTTTACTTATATTTTGATATAAAGTCATTCTTTTAAGTGATAGCCTTGATTCACCGGAAATATATATTTCCTTTTTTTTGTTAAGCAATCTAAGTAATGACATCACGAATTTATAAACTTTTAATTGGAAGGAACTTTTTTGCAATTACATATTCTTAACCAAAATTGCTGCATTTATAAAATTTGAATTGCAATGAATGTATTTCACTCAATAATATTTTATTATAACTTATCAAAGTGACAATTATCTTAAGTGCATAAATGAAACAAAGATTTCGATTGACTGAAGTTCGTACGTAAAGGAAAACATCCCTTCCCCACCCCTCCCACACATAGCTTCTTTTTTTTTTAGTTTAGCAATTTCAGTAAATGATATCACATATTTTTTTAAAAATAAAAATGGAAAAAAATATTTACAGTTGCACATTTTTATCAGTTAAACAGCTTCAAATCAAAAATAAGAATTTGAACGAATATATTTCATTCATTTATTTTTTTTTGCAAAGTTAAAAAATAATTATTTAATTGTTACAACAGATACATTTTGAAATAAGCAGTTCGATTGTTGAAAGTTCTTATATCTTTAAACAAAGAGTAAATTGACAAATATTTTTGTTTCAACATTTTAAAAATGGAAGGAATTGAATTTAAAAAATAAATGCCAAGCAAAATTTATATTTAAAAAAAATGGAATGTCTGTGTTGCATTTAAAAAATTACTTTTATTTAATATTATAACAAATAATAGTGAAATAATTTGTTATAATATTAAATAAAAGTAATTTTTTTTATTCTTAAATGAATAAAGCTTGAAACAAGCAGTTCATTTCTAATTTTTAAAAACAAATAATTTCGTTTTTAAATTATTTAATGCTTAAATTAAAGATAGAAGTAAATATTAAACTTTATAATAGTTAACTACTTTCTTAACATTTATTGTTAATTGTCAACCGAAATTTATTAAGTTTTAAGATATTCAGATGGAAATAAATATATTTCATTCAATAATCTTAATAATCAATACTAGATACATTTTACTTTTTTTATTCTTAAATAAATAAACCTTGAAGTAAGCAATTCAGTTCATTGAAATTTCTATTTTTATGATTATTTTTTTAAATTAAATAATTACTTTTTTTTTATACTATTTAATGCTCTAATCAAAGTTATTAACTGAAGTTTATTTAGCTCATTCTTTATATCTCAACCGTGAAATTTTCAATAAATAAAGTTGAAGGAGGTAGGACATTATCTGCAGAATTCCTCTATAAAAATTTTAATTTGCCCTAATTCTTCGGGAACCTGTTCATCAGGTTTTTATCTAAGGGAGATTCAAATCTGATTCATTTACTTTCTGATGTCGTTACTTTGAAGCAAATCGCCATATGTATATTGATCGCGACCAGAAACGCTGCCGCGTTATAATAACTGCATTGCTAAAATTAACAATACAAGTGCCGTTATGTGAATAACAAAACTTTAGCTTCCAAAACAATATTCAAAGCATCCTAATAACATTATATTATATTATATTTTTGTTACATTTTTTTATGTCTTTTTTTAGAAAATAATAATTGTAGTAAAATGTAATTTTTGTCTTAATTTCCAAATTAATTATTACACAATTATCCATTACTTACGTTTCTGCTTGTAATTTTATATTTATATTTAATTCTGAATGTTAAATTTATTGTAGAAAAATATAACGATAATGCTTTATTAAATTTAAATGTGAAAGCTTTGCGTACTTAAAGATATTTTCAACTATAAATAATTGTTAATTGCAAATTAGAAAATTAACAATTATTTGTGGACGTAACTGATATATATAATTCTAAAGTTTTTCTTTTTAAATATAAAAATTTTCAATTTTTTGCAAATTTCCGATAATTTTGTAAATATAGAATTGATTGATTTAAATTTACATCGTATGAAAGTATATTAAAAATATAAACCTTTAAAGTCCTTTCAATAGAATGAATTTTTCATGTTTTCTTAAGTTGAAGATATTTTTCAAAAAAAAATAATGACTTTATTCGTTTGTTTTTTTTTTTATTTTTGAAAAATTTTATTATCTTGAAATTAAAAAAAAACAAACAAACAATTAAAAGATGATATTTTAACAGCTTAAAATAACAAAAATTTACTTTTTATACATATAGGTTGCTCGTAATTATCACGTGTCTAAGAAATGGTGACTTGAATGTTCACTATTTATTACAAATCAACGGGAAAAGGAAGCGATATCAGTGTCTTCCGAGAGCTTTAATTAATAATCCAGCTGCCATTTTGTCTCATTTAGTTGCGCTGGTTGGTTGGTTTGGGAGTTTTTCTACTTGACCTGAGATCACAATGGGAAATCAGTGCAAGTGTTTCCCTATGACATCATTTTCATCTGTTACGTATTTCTTTTCTTTCTTTTTTTGTTAATCTTGCCGCCGAAATGGGAACAGTGGCGTTAATTTCTGCATGCAGTTCCTGACGGTCAAGTACATCTCATTTTACTCTCCCCCCTCCCCCAAGTCATTACTTACTGTGTCTCCTCCCCCTCATAAAACTAAAGCAAAAAGGACTCTGGACCTTTTGAGGTGCTAATAAAAAAAAAAAAAGAAAGAAAGAATGACCCTCTTCTCAAGAAAGAAATTTCTATGAAGTTCTCGTTTTTTTTATTTTTATTATACTGCCCTTTTTGCTTTTTAACTTTGCCGCCTTTTTTACAACGGCGATTGTTTAATTTTTCCGGTAACGAAATTTTTTTTAAATTTTATTAAAACAGAAACTTTCGTAAGGAAATACGTGATTTCATTTCTAAAATTAGGACAGTTCGGAAATTAACGCCCACCTATTTCCCCTGCAGCTTTTATCAAATACAAGTTTTAGAGAATTAAATAAAGCAAGACAATAAATAAAATTAAAGTAGCCAACTTCCAAAATTGCCTGTGAAGTTTTAAAATCGGTGTCATAAAAAAGTCACTTACAAAGGAACAGTCGGTTTACAGAATTTGATACTGAAAGTCAAGATAGTGGTTATATCGTTGATGTAAGTTGTCTCACAACGATATTACCTTAGATATTTGAGATATATAACATTTATTATTCCGATGACTTAATATAAAGAAGGATTGTTATCCTTTTAGAAGAAGTCGTAAGTTATTATAAATTAAGTGTAATACAGATGTAATTATAATTTATCATAAACCTGAATATATATGTCTTTATTATATTATATTAGCAAGAACAAGACAATTAAGGTCAACTGTACAATGTTATAGATTAAAATAAAAATGTTTTTTTCTGAACAAGAACTGGTGTTTCTCTTGCCTCATTTAAAAGAAATTATTATATTTATTTATTTAGTACTTTGCAATTTTTCATTTAATTTTGTAATTTAAACATAAATCTTCATGTATCTGATTTACGAGTAATAATTTATTAGTAGTAATAATTAAATATTTTAGGCTTTAACACAATATAAAGTTGTTTTTTGTTTTTTTCATTAACTAAAGTAAATGCATTTATATTCGTGTGTCTAAAAGTTTCTTCTAATTAGCATGAAAATATTTTATTCAGAGTATTTTTCTTTTGCAAAATGAATGAAATGTTTAAGCTAGAGAAACCGAGGTAGATATCTTGTGAGAGATAAAGTTAAATCAATAAAAGACTCACTAGACTGATTAAAATATTGGATTTTTGGCTGCGTTTGGAGAAATCGTATTCAAATGGAGTGAATTATAAATGTAATTTCAGTTTTGTGAACTAACTAATTATTCAGAATAACGAAAACAATTTTTTTTCTCTTCTTTTTCTAATACAAGAGAATAGCATAATTTTTTTAATTAATTATTTTTTTTTTCGGAAACTTACAGTTTAATTCTGAAATCAGATTTGTTATAATTTCGAAAATGTAATATACAGTTCAAACAGTTTAGAAGGATTAGTTCTAAGTTAAACTAGTTATAAAATATTATAACTAATTATAAAGATAAAAAATAATATAAGGCCAGTTGCGCAAGCCGTACGAAAATTAAAATTTTATTTTAAATATTTCATTTTTAAATATTATTCCTAAAATATTTTGTATTTTAAATATTAAAATTTACTACGCTGTATACTATTCGGTAGCTATAATTTTGTTATACGAAAAAAATCATATTGGGAATTGAAATTAATAATCGATTTTTATTATCAATTCTTAACTTTGTTAATTAACAGATGTTCTTTTAATTTTTGTAACTGGATTAATTTGTAATTACAGAAAAAGATATTTAATTCAATATTACATTGGGTATTATAAATTACGTATTAGATGAAAAGAATATTTTTTTAATAACTTTATTGAGAAATTGAGAAAAATTAAATTAGTTATTCATTAAATTGCATCATAACTTAAAATTGATTTAATTATTTAAAATTATTTATTAAAAATAGAAGAAATTTTCTTGCATGTTATGGGCCTTTAAATATAAAACAAATATCTGGGGTTTCAAATTCGGCTTGATTTTTTTTTTTATTATTTTCTATCTCTTCGAATCCTATTGATTTCTTAGGCAAAGCATATTACTAAAGCGGGAGCAAAGGGTTTTTTTGGTAGAGAGAGCTTTGTCACCGTTCTATTGTGAATATGAATTGCCCCGGGTGGGGAGGGGAGCAGGGGTGGAGGGAGTCATTTTGGCAGTAGGATCGTCTGGAGGGTTTGCCCCACCCACCCCTTGGCTTCCTCCCGACAACTTTCAAGTGTGAAATCAGAAAAGGGCACAAAAAGAAAATTACCATTCAATTGATTGGGTCTTTACACGTCCAGTGCATCAGCACTCTTTTTCATTGTTGTATTATACAGAACATTGTCTAGCAAGGGTGGAACTCCATAATAAATATTAAATTCACCGAAATTTAAACACTAAAAAATATATTAATAAAACATCGTGCTCAGTAAGCAGAGTTTCATTGATATTAAGAACAGAATTATTTTATATTTAGGGATTATTATTTATTTTTTTTATTTAAAAATATATAGAATTTTTTTTGAAATTAAAGTAATAAAATGTAATTTAACTACTCAAATAGTCCCGACTTACGACAAGTCCATTCTTACGTGCCTCGTAAGACGGAAACCGTAATGGTACATAACTAAATATCTTACACGCCTGAACAATAAAATATGTAGATCGACTCTGTTATCTATTTTCATAAATTTTAATTTATTTTACACTTTGATTACAGCGAAGTAATATAGTGTTAAAATAATAATATAAAATTACTGTACTATAATAATTAATGAATATATATATTCTTAATGAAAATAATTACTTATTGGTATTGTTTTTACGTATTTATTTAAGAATGTATTTCTATATAATGTGCAGTGACGTGACTCATCTTTGTAATAATTTTTGTAATCTTAAAGAAGTTCTTTGAAAACAGATTAGACCCAGGCTTCTTGTAGGTTATCTATATAAGCAGATTACTGCTTTAGTGATTTGTAAATACGAAAGCTTGTTCATTTTTGCAGTAGTTTATAGTTAAATTGACCTTCAGAAAGAAAATAATTAAGATATTTCAGATATCAACAATAAATGTTAATTAATAATAAACTTATCTGGATGAGATGGGAATTTTTTTTTAAAAATATTTTCCATCTTTTTTTTATGTTTATTTTTGAAAAAAATAAATAAAAAAAATATGACGCCCAAATATTAACACTTATTTGTACTTTAATAAAGCATTAAGTATATTTGCATGATTTCATTGTTATTTCAAACATTACATTAAGAACTGAATTACTCGTGAAATTTATTAAACATTAAATCAGCGACAATTATCAAATTTACTTCACTTTTTGCTATCTTGTATTTTATCAAAAAAAAATTCATATCTAATATTTGCTTATTTCTGATAAAAAAAGCAGTTAAATACTATATTCTACATATTCTTCCTGTTATATTCTCAGATATCAATAACAGTTGCTCATTTTCAACAACTTTGATTAATTTAATTAATAAAAAACTATTTTTTCATTTTTTTTCATCAATTTTTTTTGTATTATTATTATTATTATTATTATTATTTATAATAACAATATTCTTTATTCAACAAAACATTTTAAACAAAATAAATCTAAGAAATATAAACACCTTTTCAAAAATTTCAGAAACATAACTTAGCTGATCAATTATGTTAGCAAGTGTAAGTGATTTATAGTAAACTGAAATGTAAAAAATAAATATTTGGAAAAAGCACAGGTGAAATAGGGAAATGTTCTCTCATTATATTCTTGCTGTGGTTCACAACTGTAACTTGACAGTTCTTGAAATCAACAATTCTCCCTGTCCGCCCCCCCTCCCCCCTCTAAAAAAAACCGCATAAATTATCAAAACCAAATTGCTTTGATTTGTTAATTAATAAATGAATGTTAATATTTTAAATTTTACTTCTTGTTTTGATTTTTTTACCTTTTTTTTACTTATTGCACCACAGATCCCGCATACATGACTTATGTATTGTGTTTAAAGTTAAATTTTTATATTGAATCTGTTTTGTATATCAGAAGCACCTGATTAAATTATTTTGTTACTCCTAATCATCCATTGTTTTAATCTGATATATCTTAAATATAATTTATTACTATTAATTAAAATAATAATGTTATCTCTCCCATTCTTTTAATGAGATAAATATTGGTTAGTATATGTATGGAAACTGCCGTGAAACGTTGATATAATTAAGACAGATCTGTTATTATTATACAAAAGAATTATGCGGAGCAGAAAAACAGACAAGCACATTTTACAAAAATATCGAAGACACCATCCTAAGAAGCGTATTTACACCTGTTACAGAATTAGACCTAAGTTGTAATATTTATTTCTTTGGTTTAAAGAGTAATACTTCCTTGATCGAGGCTAGATACCTGTTGTTGTGTAATTGTATGGATTTATAATCATTGTAGAATCTGTTGTTGTGGATGTTTTTCTAGTTTTGTTACAAAACAATAACTCTGAATTGTCCGCTACTTGGAGACCTGTAGTACTTGCAAACTACAAAATACTAGGCGTAGTATTAGTTTCCGTACTCGACATTAATATTGAAGTCCGACATCCAGTTCTATAACAGTTGGCAATTATCTCTGATATAGTAATGTTTCGCTGTGTCAACGACGTAACTATTTCATTGCTATTGTCACTGTGTGGGATATTATGATATATTCTATCTTTCGTGCTCTATTTTCCCCATTATTACTGTTTTGCAATATTCTGTTCTGAATTGTATTATCAGTATATGGGAGTCAACTTCTCATTCATGTCCATAAGACTGAAAGTGTTTTGGAAAAAAAAAAAACACACACACACACACACCAAAAAAAGACACAACATGTTTGGAAGTAAGGATAAATCTAAAAATCAAATAAATGAATTTTGAAGTTTACAAATTACAAATATAAGTATCTATAGTAACAAAGAAAATATTAAGATATCTAAATTTATAAACATAAACAATTTTCTGGTTCACATTGAAGCTCTGATAAAAAATTTACTTTTTACTCCAGTTTTAACAGATTTTATTTGTTTTTATATAGTGTCAACAAATTTGAATCAAATTATTTTATCTTCACAAAAGACTGAATTAGTATTATCAACCGATGTTACATTTATTATTAATAACATTTACTGAATTCTAATTTTATATATTAGTTATTTTCATTCTGTGAAATGAATTTTTGAAATAAACATTTCTATAGCAGCATTTCTTTTTTTTTTCCTCCCTAGTCGAAACTCTGTTAATAAAAAAAAAAGCTACTTTTCTTATCAGTATTTGTAGAATAAATACATTTGTTTACAATAACTGTTAATTATGAAATTACAGTAATTGATAAGATACTTCCTGGGTGAAAATTCAAGAAAACTAATGTTATGGGATTAACGCCTGAATTAACTTAGCAGTAGCTCTGAAAATATAATTAAGTGTTTTAATAATTGTAAATAACCAATAAAGCAGTAATAATTTATATTTAATTTTCGTTAATGAAATTCAAATAATTTGCCATCAAACTTCTTAATTTTTATTTTAATAATATTAAGCTTCTTTGAAATTGAAAGTATATTTATTTTTTTTTATTTATTTTTTTTGAATAATTTTCAAAATGTCTTCATTTTTCTCAATTTAATTTCACAAACATTAAATGCGACAAAACTTTCAACAATCTTACAAGAAAGTTGGAATTAAAACTGCAATTTAGGATGATCCTCAGCTTATCCTGGCAATCCTGGCCTCACGTGACAGCTCAAATTCACAAGATCTACAAGAAGTAATGGAGGGGGTGGTGAAATGGCTCATTTTTAGCTGTTCCCAAGAGTGATCACGTATTCGTTCTTTGAAGCTGTTTATTTCTTATCGAAAGTTATAAAAAAAAAAAAAAAAAAAAAAGTACAAGCACTCAAATTGAAGTTTTAATTGACTACTGAATAATTAATACATTCATGTTTCTTTAATGATATTTTTTCTCAGATATATTAAAATTTGCAAATGAACGTGATTCTTGATAATTCAATTAAATATTAATTAAGATTTGATTAAAAAATATTAATCTGAATAGCATCGTGGCTAATTTTCTGCAATTAGTTATTGAGAATATTTTTTATTAAAACCGAAAATGTTTTTGTTTGCCATTATTATTGTTAATCAATTTTATTCATTAATAGTAGGCCTAAATTTAAAAATTAAAAAAGTTCATACTAAAAGGTTCAACTTTACGTAGATTATTGTTATTACTGAATCCAAATTTAATAATATTCATCTTAAAAAAAAAAAAATTGAAATAAAAATACACACAACAATTAAAAATACAAATTTATCGATTAATTCTAGTGAAAATAGACAGACCGAAATATCCAAATATAACTCCGAGTTATTACACAATTAATTTTTAATTACCGTCTTTTAATTCTTTTAAAAATAATTTATAGCTTAATTTATTGAAAAATTGAAAAGATATACTGTATATTTATTTCACGTGTTCCTTCCATGCTTTTGTTGTATCCTAATTATTCGCTGGCCGTTCTGGCCCACTGGCAATGTTTCTTGTTTGAATACATGTCCGAGATATTGAACCTGTAAAAATCGCTTTTCTATTTGGCCTCCTTTTTTTCCCTTGCCTTACTTTTCCTGTAGACGGAAGAATATTAATCTCTCGTGGAAAAGAAAAAAAAAAAAGCTACGAATAATAATTCATTGAAATTTATATTCATAAATTACAAGGAACTTAATAATTAGACTCCATTAGAAGATGAAGAGTTATTTTTCTTTCCTCAGATATAACAACTGAAAACAAATGGGGGAAAATGGAATGGAGATTATAAATATTGAAGTTAAATGCTATAAATTATTTACAATTTTCTTAAATATTAAATTGTTTTGTTCCTAACAGAAACGAATGCTGTTAATAATTTATTATAATATACATTTCATCCTATGAAAATTTTTATTCTTTGTTAATGATGATGATATTTAAAAAAAAAAAAAGAATAATAAGATTACGATAAAAAAATTATTATTGTTACAATAAGTATTTATTGCAATAATAATCATATTGCAATATTTTTTAATAATATTTTTTTAAATAATATCATCATTAAAAAAGAATGAACAATATTTTATAAATATTTATTATTTAAAAACTATACATTGCTTTATGGATGCTTGTATGAAAACTACTAATTAATTAAAAGTTCATAATTTAATAATAAGTAATATTTAAAATAACTTTTAATTCTTAAATTATTATTAAATAAGTTTACATTTAATTTATATTTCCAGTCAGTGTCAGATCTATTACAACCTTTTCTTTGTTGATATCGTAGGTTTTTTTTTTTCTATATTTTTATCAATTATTTACATAAATAAAAGAAGTAAATTAATTGGGATTTGTTAACTTCCGTAAATTTGATAGTGGAAAGTTAATATTATATTAAAAAGTTATATTGGTGATATTTTCAGTGATGTATTATTCGAAGCTTTATTTATAAGATAAAAAGTATCTTATATCAAAATCACTTTGATACTCAGAAGAATCTCACCCAAACGTAAATTAGTAGGAACTGAAATTGCCCCTAAAATTATAAGATAGGTCCATTGCATCAAATTTCATCGAAATTGGTATAATAGTTGTGGATTACTTTAGACGGATAGGATCCAAGTTGACAGCGGGTTTGAAATACACCTGAAAAAATAGATAAATAAAAGTAATAGATTTGTAGTATATTTTTTCTTCGAAATTATTTATGCCTTTGGAAAAGTCAATGATTTTATTTTAATGATCGTACAAGGGTCTCTTTCAACTTTTTTTTTTTTTTTTTTTTTTAATGACTGAACCGTTTTAGATTTATTTTGGCATTCTTCCTACAAAAATTTTGGAATTTTGCCAAAAGTCAACGATATTTAGCAATTTATAAACCACAATATTATTGTTATTCTTACTATTTAATTTACAATACTTGGACCAAGATTGAATCCTTGTAGGATACTTTTTTTTTTTAAAAAAAAGAACAATTTGCATTTTTATTTAATTGAAATGTAACTTAAATCCTTAACAAAATGTTAATTAAGACATTTTTCTCCTTTATTTAAAAGTATGTTCTAATTGCTACTAATTTATTTAAATCTTTGGAAACTACTATTTTAAATTATTTAAAATATTAGTTTATATATAGTTTGCGTTCTTTTTATGCTAAGTCGTTTTCCTTATCTAAATTTTCATTTATTTATTTATTTATTTATTTATTTATTTATTTATTTATTTATTTATTTATTTATTTAACAATTAGTTATTTATTTAGTAGTTTAATAAATTACTAGGAAGTAAGCCGTTATGTATTGTTAACAAGCAAATCCGATTGTTTATTAGATTTAAAAAAAATATATTCCAAATAGATGACATTGTTATTAGTAGAATCCTAAGAAAAAGTCGTTGTTTGGGAAATTCAGATTAGTATTTAATTTCACCATATTGGGAATTCCAGAAACCAGTTAGCGATCACCAACCTTGAAGAAGCACTTCTTGATGGTTCTTTGTTCGAAATTGAAGGAGAAACTTGAATAGCTGCTCCTTCCTCAAGGGTCTGTCATCGCGTGTATTTTTATATTCAATTCTCGCAGCCTTATTTAAGTTATTTAGCTGGTTATATGTTGTTGATTCTTTAGCTAAACTTTATTAATTTACTTATTTAGTTAGCTCGTATTTTTTTTACTTAATTTTCAATAAATTTTTATATAACAATTCAGTTTCATTTATTGATTTATTTGATAATAAATATACATAGATAATAATTTTTGTTTATTGTTCTTTGTAAAAACAATTGCTCGTAAATTTAAAGTCTTTTTATAGTTTTTTATTTTTATTTTTATTTTTTTATTATTTGTAAATTACTTTATTTCTATAATGTTATTTACTTAAGGTTAGTCAGTTAGTTTTTTCTTTATTTATTTATTTAAGCTGAATTTATCAGATTTTTGTTTTAAGTTGTAGAAAAGAATTAGTCAGCATTTTAGTGACTTAACTAAACAATTAATATATACCTCGTATTTACAAATTTTTATTTAGTTAGTTCCATTTTGCTTAACGGTTTATTGAGGTTTCTCTATAAAACTGTCTTCAGATTGACAATTCACTTTTGCTGATTCGAGTTTCTGCAAAAAAAAACTTCCAACATTATTTATTTTCTACCAGAAACTGTCTTTCGTCCATAAATTTCCACAAGTCATTTGGGAACCAACTGCTGTCCACCGCTGCTTCAGAATTCAGAAGATTCTGAAACATGATTTCCAGGGTTTATATTTTCTAGGAAAATGGAGATGATGATTTGGAGATAGATCTTGTATAGTTCTATCTCTTAATCTCTTTCTGTGCAAGAATTCCTTTCGAAAACATTGTACAGTTAACTTTCCATAAATGAAATAAACTAAACAGTTTCGTTAAAAGAGGGCATTTCATTGCCGTGAAGTTTCCATGTCTTGAGTACAGAATAATATTTATAAACATTCATAAATATGAAGCAAAAACAAAACCTATATATAAAATATAAATGGATTTTATATTTGATGCACCAAGTGTTAATGTAAGGTGCATTGTGTTTAAGAAAAAACAGTATAGTAAATTCAGCCATTTCGATAGTTTCTAGGACAGCACTTATCAGTTTCAGTTACTCATTGTGCAACGGTTCTGACGACATATTGCAAACATGCAGACAAATGAAGAATAAAAATATTTTACCTGTTAATAAAGGAAAAATCAAAGTGAAAATTAAAAAGCATGCCTAAGCCTAATGCTTTTAAATATTGTAATAAAAAATGTAAAACATATTAAATCATATTTAAAAAAAAAAAATCACCGCTACTCTTACATCTCGTAGGGTATCTATAAAGCTACACAGTTTGTGGGCTTTTTTTTTTTTTTTAATTTATCCTCTGCACCTATCTTATTGTCTTTATGCTAAATTTAAATGACTTTTATACAAGCAAATACCTGGCCAAAGTTTGAATTCTGTGGTGTTTGTAGTGAATTTCCTTGTTGGTGTTATGTTTGGAGTATCACTGGCATTCTTGAGGATAAGTTTCATAACCCTCATATCCCATTCATTGTGTTTTTGGATGCTAAAAGATATGGAAGAACTGTTCCAGGATTCCTTGAATACAATTCATGGCGTAAATATTTTATCATTTTTGTAGTATTGTATTGTAGTTTTTGTTATATTCAGTTATTTATAAACGCTGAATAGTTACCATATGGGCATCAAGAATAGATATTTATGATTATTAATTATTATTAATTTAGCACGTATATTTAATTTAATTTTATTTCCACATTACTGAAATAAGTAACTCCAAATACAGTAAAATAAAACATAGATTCATCCATCTGTAATATTATAAAAATATGTTCTGAAATTAACTCTGATAAATATTAAATTTATTTATATAAATGTGTATTGGGATAAATTTCTTTCGGGTATCTTCACATTTACAGTGTTGCAATGCTCACATAGGCTACATTCTAAAGTTCTAAATATAGGTTGCTAAAATAAATTTATTATTAAATTTTTAATTTACAAAGATTACTGTAGTAAAAAAAGAAAAGTGGGTGAATTTAAAAAAAAAAGGGGGGGAACCGGGCGGGGGGGGGGTGATAAGAAAAAAAATAACCCCCCAAGGTGTAATGTAAACGACAGCAGTGTAGTATCAATAGAGAGGAAGAGGGGTTCCTTGTTTAAATGGGGTTGTGTGTAGGTTTTATTAGGTTAGGGGATACCAGTTTTTACAGGCGGGCTGATAAATGACCCCCTACAAATAAAGTAAATGCGGATTTATTGATGGTAGATACAGACCTGCTCAGCTCCATCCCCTTTCGGTAAATTTAAAGCAATTAGGCCTAGTTGAAAATTAAAACCACCTTCACTTGAACTTTAAGTTTTTTATTTATTTACAATTTTAAGAAGGTGGATTTCGTTAAGAGTTTGTGTTAATATTTTGGAATGCTTTGTTGTGACTTCGACGGAGCGGAAAATTATGTAGTTCTTAGTAACATTTGGAATTTTGGAATGTTATTTTTGTAAAAAGAAGTATTATGTTAAGGAAGTGCTATTAATTAAAGTAGAATAATTAAGCATAAGAGACCATAATGCGGCTTTACACACATATTAACAATTAAAATTATATGTGTAAATGTACATTATGGTATCTTTATGCTTAATTAATTTTTACCTGCAGGTTAAAACAGTTTAAACTAAAGTAGAACAATTTATTGATGCTTTTTTTTTTGGTGGTGGTGGGGGGGTTAAAACATTCAACGAATCCTCCCCGACATTTTCCAGAATATTGCATTTATCGAAGTTTATATGAAAATCCAGAAAAAGCATTAGACGATCGACTTATATAATACTTTACTTTTTATCCTGATCTTGTAGAGATAGTTTAAACGATTTTTTTTTCAACTTAAAATTAAAAGTTAAAATTTTATCTTAAAAATTGCCGCTGAAACTTGTATTAAGACGCTTCTGTTTTACACTCACAATAAAGTCGAATTATTTGAATCCGGAATAACTATAAAACTCTTTATAT
Organism: Thereuonema tuberculata; assembly: GCA_023159025.1. Taxonomy (NCBI): domain Eukaryota; kingdom Metazoa; phylum Arthropoda; class Chilopoda; order Scutigeromorpha; family Scutigeridae; genus Thereuonema; species Thereuonema tuberculata. The sequence continues at coordinate 35,384 of JAFIDM010042185.1, forward strand.
GAATTTTAAAAATGGAAATAAAAAAACCAGGAAAAAATATGACAAGTTGCGAAAATCTGGGCTTTTAATAAATGACTCCTTAATTTTTAATTAATTTCAGTGTTTAAGAAGGTGTTTCAAAATGGTTGAATCCATTAATTTCATAGAAAAAAATTAAATAATATTTACTTTTTAATTTGTTGTGTTAAATTACCTGCAATTGTTTCTCATTTTTTGAAAACTTTGAATAGTTAAATAATTCGTTCTCACGTTATTTTTCTGCTTGCTTAAACGATGTTCAAATGTTGTTGGGTTTTTTATCGCTTAGCGCCATCTTCATTGTTTATTTGGCATCTAGGTCTACTCCAGTTGAGCGTACAGTAATGAGGCTGTGAGGAACGAGAATCTCGTTTTGTTCTCGGTCCACTTTCGTTGTTGTATTCTATTGAGTTTGACGGATTTCATTCTTAATACTGTGCGCCGCTCATTAAATATGCATTGAAAAATTGGCAGGACATCCTCATTCAGTCAATTACGCTTTTATGAATATGAAATCGACTTAAAAATTACCCCTACCTGAAGTTGATTGAGCTTTTCATCCCGTTCTTGTACATATCGAAGGAAAAACATGAAATTCCTGAAGAAAAAAACAGCTTGGAGATTATTTTCAAAAGAAAAGAAAATAGTAAGGCTCAGAATAAAATAGAAGATATATGGCCTTCTATTACTCAAAATAATATCAATTGAAGAATGGTGTGGCTAAAGTAAAAATTACAAAATAAAAAAATGTTTAAACGAAATATAACTTATAAGTCCTTGACCTTAATTTATTTTATAAATAAATGTGAAACAAAGGAACAAACTTCATAAAGAAACATAATGTACTAAAAATAAAAATGTAACAGAAATCCACATAATAGCATTACATCAAATAGTTTTTGATTTAATATAAAAATATAATATTAAATTTAATGGTTTAATATAGTTTAAAAATTTAATAATCATTTAACGTTCATTTTAACTCATTTAACTCAACGTTAATTAAACGCTAAAGTAAATCTTAATTTTCTTAATTAAATAACTAGTAATTGTTTATTTAGTTGAATTTTAATAGCTTTAAAGAAAATAAGGTTTTTTAAATTAATTGAATTTTTTGTTGCCAGATTTTTGAAATTACATTTCTAATGTTTAATTGAAAATTAACTTATTACTACTTTTATATTTTATAAAAAGTTATAATTAATTTTAATAAAATAAACAGTAGTGCTTTTATGCCGATAAAAAGCAAGTTAAAATTCATAGAATTGCTATAATAGGGAGATAAAAATATCAGTTTTATTTGATTAAATTTATCAGATAGTTTCTCTTTACTTAATATTTATCTAAAGTGTAAGATTAAAAGTTTTTGAAATGTTCTACGCATTAAGCAGCAAATTTATTTATTTATTAATAAATTTTTATTAAATATTTAAAAAAAAATAAGAAGAAAATAATTTAAATATCAAATTAAAATTTTTGATTCCTTTTGATATCATAAAAAAGAATATAGAAATTATTTTAAAAATTTGTATTTGCAATTTTCTTCCCAAATAAATTATTATAATTTCATAATATTCTATTTTAATGTCTGTTAATAATTTTTACTCTAAAAAATAATAATTAAAAAGAATGTAGTATTAAAAATTTATAAAATTATTTTATAAATAAAAAAATATAGTTGTTTTTTTTTCATTTATATTTCGTGAAAAGCAGCAATAAACCTTCAAAACAAAAATCATTATAATTCCATATCCTTCTAAATTTTAATTCTATTAATAATTTTATCTTAAAAATATCGTAATTGATTATTAGTGTAGATGAGTCATGTTTCGAACATCTAGTTCTTCAATTACATTACTATTAAAATTGAAGCAAATAAAAATTTCGCTCCGTGGATCTCCCCTTTCGATATCCTGCCAAAACAGAGCCAATAAAATGCAGGCGCTGTGAGACCAAGTTTAAAGCCGATCTCAAACACAATGAACTCTTTGTTGTGGCTTATCATTAACACATCCTTTTTGACGATTTCACGAATAGAAAGAAAATTGATTTCATATTAGAACTAAAAGTGTCTACTTTTGAAAATAGGATTGTGTTTCTTTTTTCAATATTTAATGATCCACGTAGACCTTCGTGAATTGATAGACTTAATTGATAAACTTCCCTTAAACAGGTTTTCGTTCCTCCCTCCATTTCAGGAAATTCAACTTTCGCAAGAAATGCAATGCCTTCAAAATAAAACTTCTATCAATAATATTTAAAAAAGAATTCTAGAGAATTCTCTCCGAAATTTTGATATTCACTTTTTTGAAAGTAAAAATTGAAGAATCAAAATAATTTACATTTTGTTAACAAATTAATTATTATTATTGATGATAAATACTGATTTATTATATCATTTTGCTTTTCAATTATTAAATTATTATTTTTCTTAAAATGTATTTTTTTTTTTTTAATATCTAGACGAATTTAATTCTTTTGTGACCAGAATAAAATGGTGACAAATGAATTCATATAAAGATTTGAATTTTATTATAGAAATTTATAAAAGCTAAAAATTTTTAATTAAAATTAAAAAATGTTTTTTTGTTTTCTTCATTTAATTTTAATTTATTTTTGTCTGCTACAATTTGACAACTGTTGTCATATATCTCTCTTTTTTTTTTAATTTTTGTCATTATGACTTTCATAATTATATAATCGTTTTATTAAAATATTGGGGAAAAAATTTGATGTCTATTTTTTTTTATATATAAATAAATTATAAAAACACACATAAATTAAAAATAAAAATAAAAAATAAATGAAGGCTATCAAATTCATCATCGGCATCAAAATTATGCCAAAAAATAATTTACAATTCTTCAGTTTTGTTTGTTTGTCTTTTTTATTTTTCAGAAATTCAAAAAAAAAAAAAATGCCAATAATGAGAAGTGACTTCTATCGAATTATTTGTGTAAAGAAATAACAAACGCGTTGATTAAGTAATTAGACAATAGAATATGAATTAAAATGTTTAATAAAAGGATTTTATTTATTTATTTAATTTTAATGATTAACAGTTACACTACATTTATGTATTTATTAAAAATGCATGCTACAACAAATGTGAAAATAAAAATTAATTTTCTATTTTAAAATGAGAAACAACACAATTTATAGTTTAAATTTAAACACAAAAGATTACACAAAAGTTCATAACTATGTAAGTTTAAAAAAAAAAAAGTCAAAATATGCTATTTATTATGTAAAGCATTTGTATTGAAATATGTTATATAATAAATATAAATTCGGCAATTTAATATTTAATTATATCTGTTATATTTAATTTAATTTGTCTCAAAAATTCTATCAAAAATTGTTTTCAACTCTAAGTCATTGTTGTGAAATCTGTAATAGACAGCTTTGTTAATTCTTTGTTAATTCGGAATTACGTAGCAGAAGTATTAGGATATTTATACCAGTACAATAGACTATTTGCAAATAACAAACTTCTTTTCTCTCTTTTCCTTCTTAAAACGTTTTATTTCAGAGTGGATTGGCTGGAATTGATCTGAGAGAAAATAATAGATCAGTTATTTTTCGCCCAAGTATTTTGGCTGGTGCAAGTTAACCTAGACCCGCATAATTAATATTCATCACGTATTTCCGGTTAGTTGCACGACTTCCTTTAGCTCCCTGTAATTGAGGAAAAATGATATTAGCAGTAAATGGGCAAAACTATTTCTTTTTTTTTTATTTTGATTGAGATTCAGAATTCATAGGGGGAAAAAAAAAATAGATTTATTTATGCGATTCGAAATTCAATATATATAATATAGAAATTATTTCCAGGAATTTCATGAAAGAGAAGTTTGTAAGATTAAATTTAATGTTAAACTAATTTCAAAATCGTAATTATTATTATTATTAGTTATTAATAGAAGACTGCATCCTCAGCTTCCTGTTTTTCTACAATTTTTTTTTTTTTTTGATTAGATTGTATTACTGTTCCATTGGTTAAAATATATTTATTCTTTTATTTTTCGACTATAGTAAAATGTTTTCTTCTTCTTCTTCTTTCTTCGAATTTGGCCGACTATGGACCACGTGAAATAACTCATGATTATTTTTCTACTTTCTTTCTTCTCTTCCAGTATTCTTTCATTCTTTCACTATGTTGTTTCCTTCTTTCTTCCGTCCATTTTGCTCCCGTCTTCTTCTTTGCCTTTTCTTGAAAACCCTTGAATCCCCTGATCTTTTTTCTGAATAATGTTTTATTATTATTATTTTTTTCACTGTAAGTACATTTCACCAGAAATTTTTGAATTTTTGTTGCTTAAATTCTGTTGTTGAGATCAGTATTTCAAGATTTCTAAAAGAAAAAAAAAAAAAACCATCTCGTGCTACTTTTTAATATTTCGTCATTGTTTAAATTCGTATAACAATCAGTGAAATTTTAATTAATTTAATTTTAACTTAATCAGTGCGTGCTGTTTTATTGTTAATCTTTTAATGGCGAACTACCACTTATTTCTTAATTGTTCAAAATGCATTGTTGTAAATTGTTATTTATTGTCTTAATTTGAGTTCTAGCTTTCTTTTTATGTAAAGATAACTAAACCGAAAATTTTGAAAATTCAGTTTTGAATCAAAATCACAGCAATAAAACTATTTTTGCTGTTTGAATTTTAGAAATGAATTTTTGATGAATATTCGAGAATATTAATTGTTACAAAAAATACATAAGAAAATAAAAAAATTAAGAAAAAAAAAGGTTGAAGGTAATCTAATAAATTAATTGTTTTCAGAAGAACCTTTTTATTTCTTTGTATGTTTATTTACAAAATTAAAAAACAATATATATTAAATGAAATAAAAATATTAAATAATAATATCAATTTGCAAACTGAAAAGTTTAAAAAATTTTATAGTTAAAGTTTCTTTTCATTTGATAGATAATCTTGTCAAGTTTTACGGTTTTATGACATTAAAAACAAAAACAAAAAAAAATAATAATAATGTTATAATGTACATAGCTTAGTTTCGATTTGTTTTTATAAGCCTTCTCGTCTTATAACGGATTAAAATAAAAAGGGAATTCAAAACAATTTCTTTTGTGTGTTTGTGTTTTTTTATTGGTTCTTAATTTATGATGTAACAACATCGACCGATAAGGTTGAAATGAGATCTTTCCTTTCGCTAATGGGTTTGTACGGAATGGCCGACCAATAACAAAAGAGCAACACCAAACACAGCATTTATCAAAAGAAAAAGAGAGAAAAAAAAAAAGCCAATGTCACGATAACATTACGATTCCAGGGTGATAAGAATAAATAGAAGCAGATCGAGTCCATCTTCACTTATACACCTACACACCAACATATGCACCCCTCAATCAGTACACTGAGCACTGATCTCCGGAATCAAAGCTAAAAATAAGGATGTCTCAGTTTAAAAGACAAGATAGTACATTGAATATGTATCAAATGAATAATTATTAATAGTTAGCATCTGTATTAAAGTAATAAATATTTATTTTTTTCTATTTTTTTTTTTTTTTCCAAATGCACACGACAAAATACATTTATAACAATTTTTTCTTCCCCCCGGATGTTAAAATTCCTACGTTGCTAGTTCATAACTTCTTTTTTATTTGATTACGATGTTGTAGAGCAGGTGGTTTTGTACATTATAATAAAAACCTTAATATTCAGTGCATAAAAAAAAAAAAAGTATAGTGTACGATTATCGCATCTTGCTTATCTGTTACTACAAAATATACAGCCTGAATCAAATTTTTAGATCTCGTTAAATGTGGTATACAGTATTCAAATAAAAAAAAATGCAAAATCGACTTAAAATTAAAACAAACAATACACAAT
>JAFIDM010042186.1:13731-29434 GCA_023159025.1 Thereuonema tuberculata
TAAGGAAATGGATAAGATTTAAAATTTTGTGGCCACTGATATTGAGGCCAATAGCAGTCCTTTATTGCTACAGACATGCAGGAAGATTTATCGCAAGAAAGATAGAATAGTGTTTCTCAAAGTGTACTTGTCAAAGAGTTAAAAAAAAAAACGAATAATAAATCATAAAAATAATTGTGTTATCATTAAAATCAAATAATTTATATTCGTAGAACATAAATAGTAATAAGACAGTAATTGTCAATTGAATTGAATTTTATACGGTACTTTCAAAGTATCTGTTTTTCTGACGGAAAGTAATTATGAGGATTTCTTATTATAGTGAGGTAGGCCTCGAGAGTAAGTTTTAATTAGGAAAGTTTAAAACGATACAGAACGTATTTGCTTGAATCCTATCCAGATAAAGTTTAAGGAAGTTTTTAATTTCGGTAAGTCGAATTGCCATAAAAATTGGCAGTGTTATGGCAGCCAACAAAAAATGTAACTTTCAGAAGATGGTCTAACTTGTAAATTCAAATGTGTTTCTGTAGTATGCAGCCAAGCTTTGAGTCATTAATGTATGCAGGATTCTCATTCTGCCATGCAATAGATTCCACTACTCATCCTTCACTGTTAGTGATGCAGGCTATTTAATGGTTCCATCTATTGTTGATGCTTAGGAGATCAATCCAGAAATGTTATTAGTTGAGTGGTGGGCAGAGTTGTGGGTTTTCCGGAAAATTTTAAAACAGAAAATTTTCTGGGAAATTTTCCGGAAAATTTTCTAAGCCACTAAATTAATAAAGTATTGTAAAATTAAACTCTCGCTCACTAGAGGTTACAAGTAAACAAAACTGGAGTATTTTCATCAACTCTGGATGTGATGCCCTTTTGAGTTTTCCCCTTCCAATAAAAAAACTATAAGCAAAATTAAATAATTAACAAAAGCATAGAAATCGTGATTTATAAGTTTTCAATCATGTATAAAGCTGAAAAGTTAAAATATAATAATTGTTTAATAACTATTATGCATATATAATGTCTCAGTAGTTAATTAAAAAAAATACCATATTGGGCAAAATAATTTGTTTACTAAATTGATCAATGAATATCTGAAATGAAAACAAAATATGTTCTAAAAATAACTGTGTATTTCTCTACAAAAAATAAAATGAATTTTTTTTTCTTAATAATGCTGACACATTTCTTGAAAAAGCTGAATTACTATAAAAATGTGTTGAAAATCAAAACAAATGACCAAAATTTATACATTCAAGAATTTGTGGAAAAAAATCAAATATAATAGGATTTTGATCGCAATTTTTTCTACAAACACTTTTTTAACTGTGGAAAAACCAAGATTCCATGACGTTGATGTCCTAACTTTCTGGATCACTCTGAGAACTGGAGAGCATAGGGTGACCTAAATTAGAATTGCTACTAAGTGAAGATTCTGTGCCTGTCTGTTCCTGTTCCATTAATAGATTATGCTCAGAATCAGAATTTGAAAGCATGATATTGTCATTGCTTATCAAATGAAGATTTTGTGAAACCGATACCAGCTTTGCAGAGCGTTCATCTGTCAATCTATTTCTCTTTTTTGTTTTTATGTTGCTAAACACCTTCCAATTGCGTTCACATGAAGCAGCTGTTGGGGAATATTCAAAATTCTGATTGCAACCGTAGACAGTTCTCTTGTACTGCAATAACCTTTCTACCAAGTCATTGGAGATAGTTTACTGACAGCTTTCTAAATAATGTCTCTACTCCAGCGCTTTTGTTTTGCCCGGTATTCTGCTATATCTGACATTACTGTCAATTCATTTATATCAGGAGTGTTTTTAGCAACTTCGATTATGGTTTCAATAGCTGTCATTAAATCTTCTACTAACAAATTTTGTCCACAATATCATGGATCCAAAAGATTTGTAGCTAAGTGCACTAAGTGAAAACAGAAATCGTATCTGTTACTTAAAAACGATTTAACAAACTTTCTTCTTTGGTCAGGAGTGAAAAAGGCAATTGCTCGATTATTTTCTCATCGAGTTTTTTAAATATAACTGTATCTTTTGAAATAGCTGGTGCATCACCTTCTAACTTCTATACTGCTGCAGAAATGGATAAAAGCAGGTTGTGTGCAGTCTGAACTTGCACCCAAAATACATCATTATCCAGTATCTGCTTTCGTATATTTGGAGGCAGTGATATTGTGTCATCTATAGCTGTACATTGTAAGCAGTTTTTTGTTTGCAGCAAACTGTCAAAACATCTTGTTCCTGAACCCCATCTAGTTTCTTCTGGCGAAATAAGAGAACTTTCTTTCTTTCCCTTGTTTTCTTTTTGGATTGCCTTCAATGTTTGATTGGCCACGTGGCGATTCTTAAACAATTTACATTTGCCTTGCATTTTGACAATATTGTTCGAATTGAATTCAAACCTGTATATCCTTTGCCAAAAGGTTTAACCCATGAGCAAGACAGTCAAATATAATTAAGTGAGGATATTTTTCCTGTAACATTTACCAAGCTGATTCCATGTTGCTTGCATTGTCAGTTATAAGTTATATATTGTCAATTTCTGTTCTCAAAATTTCTGCTATGTATTCTCCAGTATGACGAGAAGATTTTGTATTCACTGCTTTTAAGAATATTGACTCAGGTGTTGCAAACATTATGTTCATCAAAGAATTTTCCTATATGTCAGTCCATCCAACTCAGTGGCGGCTCGTGACTGTGAAGTTAGGTGAAGAGCTAGTAAGAAAATAATTATATTATAATATATCATAATATATATATTATATATAATATAAAATATTATAATAACTTTCTTCTTATCTTCATCTTTCCAACGTGAAAATGATATTTCTAATAAAACACACACTATATCTTAAACAGGATTCATATTTAAAACAGCGCAGCACTCTGCGAAACAAGCTTGCTCCGAAACTGGAAGAAGAGAACCCTATCTGTCTTTGGAACTTCACCCACAGAAATCTCTACAGCGGGTCACGTAACGGTTGTCATAGCAACCATCCCCTCGGCTATGGAGCTAAGCTCCACCCCTGAGGTGGCGATACTCGAGATAAAAGTCTACTTCACTTTGTCGGTCTCCGTGGTCAGAATCAAACGGTGCAACGGTTTTACAAACTCTCTGATAAATTTTGACGCATGAACTTCATGCATTTCAGTGTAAACTTCATTTATGTGGGAAAGAAAAACTCAATACGCTGATAATAATTGTGTAATCGCGATTCGTTGTGGTGAAGTGGAGAAAAATAGTAGAGACGCCATCTTTAAACATGTGACGTCATGCCTGACGTGTTCCAACGCTGCACTGTGATTGGTTATTTCAAATTACAAATTTACAAATAAGTCCTTACAACTTTCGCCTATTAATAGGATGATATGTGATAAGGAAAATAAAGTTTTTCTTATAATTGTTATATTATAAATAAATAATATTAGTTTATTATAAATAATTGGTGAAGTGCCACTTCATCTACTTCCCCTGAATAGCTGCCACTGATCCAACTGAGAGCAGTGTCAATGATTCCGCTTCAGCAAACCATTTCTTGTACTCGAATCATACTCTTTATCTAAAAGGGAATGGGATAAAAGATAACGTGATGGTAATTTGTATGATGGACAAATATGTTTATAGTGTTCCACCCAATATTTATTTCAGTAATTGAAAGTGGGGTTCCACGTGCCAATGTCTCGTCTGCTTTTTCTTGATCTTCTTTTGACATTTTGTCAACCAATCTTCATAATATATTCTTTGGATTGAAGTTGCAAATATGTCCTATAAAAAACTTACTAAAAAATTGCCTTTTTGACATTTAAAATTTTTCGGAAAAACATAGTGGAAAATTTTCCATTTTTGAAAATTTTCCTCCCCACATCACTGGTGGTGGGTGTTCACACCTTTTAAAGTCACACTTACATTTTACACTATACTGAATTGTCTATTGACCTAATGCAGAATGTAGGCCAGGAGCAAATAGGTTAACAGCTCTTATTGATAAATCATTGGACTGCAAAGACAGGAAAAAGTAAATGATTTGGAGTCGTGATGGATGACATTGAAGATAACATGCAGCACTGTGACACTAGTAGATATGTGCTGACCTTGCAATACTGAAGCTTGCTATGACTGTTTTTACCTCCAGGCTGAAGTGAAATTCGTCGCATAAGATAATGTAATGTCATTCCTTCTCCTTTGACTGACAATTGATGTACCGTTGAGGAAATACCTGGCTTCGAGGGCAACTGGTGTAGTTTGCTAAACCAATTCATTCAGCCATCAAAAGATGTTCTTCTGCTAATACTACTAATGAGAACAATGTACCAGGATATGCGGTTAGTTAGTTAGTGGTCCTCATTTGTCTTGTATGTCATAGGCTATAGTAGATAATGTTAGTAGATAAGATTATTTTCTCTTTCTGTGTTGTGTCTGGTTGGCAGGATAATAGAGCCATGTCAATCTGAAGGGCTTTTTTAATACATGCTATGTTGGAGCTTACGTAACATTGCTTCACTACTATATGTCTTCTTTGAAAATGATGTAGCTTGTAACCCTTTTCTCTGTTTTTCTATTTATTTCATTCTCTTAGTTTTTGTTTTCTGTGGATTGAGAGGAGAAAGTTACAAGGGTGATAAGTTCACGAAATTATATCTAACTTAGTTAAATATCTTTACAGTGGAAATTTAAGTAATAATAAACTTAGTACGAGGGTGATTCAGACAGTAATGCCTCCAAGGTGATACCTTCATTTGTGTGTGACAGATAGCATCGATACAGGTATCAGTGGAAAGCTTGCAATGTCAGCTACAAATGGTGGCATCATTTTTCAACATAGTCCCCATTATGGGCAACACACTTGCGCCAACGCGAAACAAGTTTTTGCATGCCTGCTGGCGACACCATTGCCGAACTGCTGCTTCCACCTCTGCGTCACAATTGTAGCATTGACCCTTCAGATGATCCTTAAGTTTGGGGAAGAGCCAAAAGCCGCAGGGTGCAAGATCCGGGCTAAACTGCAGTCATACGGCGATGAATGTTGCTGGGCGCACAACCTTCCGCAGTCAGCAATTCAATGACAGTCCGTTTCATTGAAACCGAATTGTTTCAACGGGACGTCACCACTAAATGTCATGGATTGCTCCATTTCTCTGGAACGAGAAGAGATAGGAAGGTGAAACAAGTGACATTCTAGAGCTTAAGCATCAGTGCATTAATGATAAAAAGTTCAGATTGTATGCAGTATTATTGGCCAAGTAGTGGGCTTCGAGGCATTACTTTCTGAATGCCCCTCGTACGTTCAAATTCCTTAAACAGGAAGATAAACAAGTATATATATATATATATATATAAACTCGGTTCATGGCGTCAGGTGCCGCCTTCCGAAAGAATCTGCAAGAAGTCCATTCCAGGTCTTCCGGTCAAGGGTCCATTCCTCTTCCAGACTTGTAATCCTCATTGCTTTTTTAATATCGTCCATCCAAGCCTTTCGTGGTCTTCCTCGTTTCCTTTTTTGATTAGTTTTGTAATCAAAAGCGATTTTGGGCAGTCTTTCGTCATTCATTCTTTTAACATGACCAAACCAAATTAATTGTTTTCTTTGAAGATCGTCCAAAATGTTTTCTTTTATTTTCATCATTTCTTTGATTCTTTCATTTCTTGTTCTTTCTATTCTTGATACCCTGCATGATCTTCTTAGGGCATCCATTTCCACTGCCGCTAATTTCTTTTTTTCTGTCTCCGTAATTCTCCATCCCTCTGCCCCATATAACAAGATGCTCTTTACAATAGAATTGTATATATTATACTTTCTTTTCCTAGAGATCTCTTCACTCCACCAAATAGAATTTAATAGTTTTATAGCCTTCCTTCCTTGACAAATTCTGTTTTTAATTTCTTGTGAGTCTCTGCCTTCTCTATTAATGTCTACTCCGAGATACCTATAATACTAACAGCTTTCTATTTTCATGTTATTATTTAGATTTAGGTCCGTCTCATTTCCTCCTATACATAGATATTTGGTCTTGCTGACGTTCATGTATAGTCCCCATTTCTCATATTCTTCCTTAATTGTTATCGTCATTCTCTCTAAATCATTTTTACTCTTTGCAATTATGACTTGGTCATCTGCGAACTGCAGAGTAAACATTGACGTTCCTTTCACTTTAAGTCCCAATCCTCTGCAGTTTTCTTTCCAAACTTTTAATGCTGCTTCAACATAAATTTTAAAAAGTGTTGGGGAGATACAACATCCCTGTCTGAGTCCTTTATCTGTTATAAAGCCTTTTGATAATCTTTGACCTACTTTAATCTTTGTTTTTGATTGTCTGTAAAGTTCTTGAATTGCTCTAATAATATTTAAATTTATGTTTATTTCCTTTAATACATTCCATAATTTTGCGATTGGAACATTATCATATGCCTTCGTTAGATCAATAAACAGAAGATGAATTTGATTTCCGACCGCCATTTCCTTTTCAATAATTTGTTTAAGACAAAATATATTATCCATACATGATCTTCCTGCTCTAAATCCACTTTGTTCTTCACTTTCTTTCATTCTTATTTCTTCTTCAAGAAAATCTTTTAAAATTCGTCCATACAGTCTACTAAACGTTGCTGTTACAGTAATGCCACGGTAATTTTCACATTTTTGTCTGTCTCCTTTCTTATAAATTGATGTTAAATATCCAATTCTCCACTCTTCTGGTGTTTCTTCTCCGTTTAAACATCTTTCGAATAATTGTGTAATTAATCTTAGCAATTTATCTGTTCCATTTTTGATTAGTTCTGCTGATATTCCACCGGGACCACTTGCTCTTTGATCCTTTAATTTTTTAATTGCTGTTTTAACTCTCTCAAGTTCCAATAGTATAGGTTGTTGTACGGTATCAATATGTGTATTTTTTACTTGAAATTCATTTCTAGTTTCTGTAAGCAAAGTCTTATAATATTCTTCCCATTTCTCAACCGATATTCCTTGCCATTAATTATTACCTTCTTTTCTAATATTCCTTAAAAATTTCCATGCCTCTGTACATCGTCTTCCTCCTATATATGTCTCAATTTCTCTGCATTTTTTATCCCAGTATGTTCTTTTTTTCTCTATTACTAATTTCTTAGTTTCATTTCTAAAAGTTCTATAAATTTGTCTATCCTCTTCCTTTTTTGAACTCATCCACCTCAAATAGGCTTCTTTTTTCTGTTGTACAATCTTTTCAATGTCCTTATCCCACCAAAAGTTTTTTTGGGAATTTTTGCCTTTTCTTTTTTGTCCTAGTGCTTCCTTTGCAGCCTGGTGTAAAGATGATTTAATATGTTGGTATAGTTCGGTTGTATTAGTATAATTCCTTTCTTCTAATTTTTCATCTAATCTTACTTGAAAAAGTCCTTTTGTACTCTCTTCTGTTAATCCTTCCAACATATATTCTGGGATATCAATATCGTCCATCTCTGTGGGATTTCTTTTCTCTCTAATTATATTAGCCGAATAAGGAAATGCAAGTCTTGCTCGCACCATAAAATGATCTGAGCCACATTCTGCTCCTCTCTGTACTCTGATGTCTAATAATTTTAGATAAACAAGTAAATAATTACATTTATTTAAACACAGACAATATCCAAATGCAGGCACTTTCTAAAATGAGAATTTATCCCCTTTGATTTTAGACAGTTTACTGTCTAAAAAAAAAAAATTCATAAAGCCAACTATAATCAAAGTCGTACAAATTCATTAGAGGGGAAAAAACAAAAACAATAAAATAGGTTAAAGTTTAGAACATGGTACCCCCAATGGCCGCCCGCCGTGGTGACTTGCTGTTAGCCAGATGAGGGTTAGTTTTTCTAGTAAAAGATTGTGTAAAACCATTTTGAAGTAAGCATTCTACTTTTTACTAGTTAATTGTTCATTTCACATTATCCGCCGTCTTCAAAATAGTTCAACGGCCGCCGGCTATCGGGCGGCCATTGAGAATACCGTAATCTAAACTTTAACTAAAATAAAACTAATGCTATTAAAACTAGACTTCTAGTCAGCTATCAACTTTAAGTTTCCCAAAATGAATAAAATAATTTTTGTAAAAAAAACACACATTTGCAATACCTTACATTAAAATATTTCACAAGCAATTCGGCCTTCCTAAGGTAAAAGGAAGCAACTAGCAATTTGGAAACTGATTATTTGCTGCCTTTGACGGTAGATATAAGCATATTGTGAGTCAGTTGCTACCTTTGATCATCGAAATAGGGGACATACTTAACAGCAGATCATTACCAATTTGCTTTGGAAGATGTGTAGATACTTCCTTACGTAGAAAATGCAAAATCAGAAAATTTGCAGTTACTTCCTTTTACCTTAGGACGGCCGAATTAGCCTTCAATTTAAATATTACAAGTAATTTAAAATTGCACAAATTTAAAGGTAGGATTTCGAAATTAATTTGAACACATCATCCATTTAAGTTAGCTATTTGGCCGTTTGCCAATTAAAGTTCTGATTAGTTCTATTGATAGTTCTTGAGTAAATGATTACTTAATTTTTAGTCTTTAGTACAGTCTTGTGAGTAAATAAACTGGGACACATTACCTTAATTTCAGAAGCCACTACCTTGAGATTTAAGAATGTCTGCTTTTCGAATGGACATTCTAGGACTTAATGTCCTAGAAAAGTTAATGATAAATAGGCAATTTTCAGCTCTGGATTTTTGCATTTTCATCAAACGAATCAACTGTCTCTCTAAAAACTAGAACTAGAACTGGATGGGGCTTAAAGATGGCTAAGAAGGTCTAGATTTATCTTCTGATGGTGTCCAACCCCTTGTCGAAGTGAACCAAGCATGAATGCGTCCGAAGGTATCCTTCACAAAGTTGTTCCAATGATGTACTGTTCGTTTTGAAATGCGAGAGCTATGATAACACAGACGATTCTACTCCCCAAAGGGGTGATTCGCTGAGATGGGCACTTAATATCTGTTTTTCTTTTAGTACCTGTTATTTTTGCAATAGTATTTATTCTTTCCATAATTCTTTCCCGAAAAGTGCAAATAGAACGCAGCTACTAGTAAACTAACTCTGATAAAAAGTAAATCAACCCTATTTTTCATGAAATCCAAGGAGACCTGACACATGCGCAAAAGCGTTGAAGGCTCTCATAAACGAAAACAAACAGTAGCCACTTTGAGGATATTCATGTCGGGTTTATCTGGTTTAGCATTCGCAGATTTAGGGCCATAGCTTTCTTCTCCACCCACGTCTTCTTTTACCTGTATGTTCTTTGGTTTGACCCAGATGGATTTTAGCAGCTTTGGAATCAATTATATTAATATTGAAGGCTAAATTAACTGTCAGCATTTAAACTAATATCTAAATGAATGTTTTTTAAAGTTTGGAACAAAACAAGATAGGGATAGATGTGGCTGCACCACATCTTCTGATAAGAAAATATAATTGATGTTGATTTAATTTGCTTATTATTATAAATGTGATTGTTGCAAATACAAAAGGCACAATTGTTGCGATTATTGTGATATTGTTGTAAAGCTGTATTATCAATTTGATTATTGCGCATGCAAAATACGTAATTGTTTTGATTGTTGTGCATTGCATTGTGGGATAAATGTCCACAGACATAATGGGATTATAAGTCTTCTGATCCTTATCAGAAGACTAAAAAAACAAGTTAAAGACAGAAGTGAGGAGTGATGTAAAATGCACATCATCATGCCATTCTGAGGGGAAAAAAATAAAATCCAAACTTTTTAAAATGATGTGTTTTTCTTTCTCTGAACCTAAAATCACAGCAACGGCCAAGAGATCATGTTCCCTTCTTTAGAAACAATAGCATTGGTTTTCACTTGCACACCATTACAAGTAATTGTTAGAAAGCCCATAATTTTGATATTGCATAGTAATACAAGGTAATTAATGCTTTTAGACAGTGTCAAAAGCAAAGCGGCCCCATAATATGCAGAATTTTATTAATACAATTTTGAGCACGACCTTTCTTTACACAAGCTTTAAGCTTCTCGCTTTGCATCAGCATTTCGTTTTTCTGCTTGTCGCCACAATCACATTTACAATGCAGCTCTACAACCATCGCAACAATTGCGCCTTTTGCATTAGCAACATTCACATTCATAATACAGTGTTGCCTCCTTTAATGGACATCTCTAATTAGCGGACATTATTGCAAGTCGCAGTCCCTTAAAATAGGACATTCCATGTTATCCACTCCAAATAGCGGACAGTTATTTTAACTGTAAAAAAATATATATATATTTTTTTTCGATTAACATTTCAACAAATACACTGTGGTTGTATTTACATCGGTGTCCCATGATTCAATGCACGAATCTGAGGCCCTTTTTTTACTGCAGTTGCTTTGTAAATGTTAATCCCTCGTAAAGCTATCGTATAAACGTGTTGATTAAATTTAGTCCGAATTAAAATGGCGTCAAAAAGGAAGAGATTGGCACTGAAAGAAAAAATTGATGTTCTTGAAGTTGCTGAAAAAGAAAAGCTGAGTGTGCGTTGTCTTGCTGAACGTTTTAAAGTTGGAAAAACTCAGATAAGTGAACTTTTGAAGGACAAAGATGAGATTAGAAAAATGTGAATGGTGAATTCAAACGAAAAATTCAAAGAATTTGAAGTTTCATAAAACTGAAACAAGCAAAATCGACCAAGTAATGATAAAATGGTTCCGCTCTGCTCGTGCAAAGAACATTCCTGTAAACGGTGTTTTGCTTCTAGAAAAAGCCAGAGAAGTCGGTCAAACTTTAGGATTGGACTCTTTTAAGGCATCAAATGGATGGCTAGAAAAATTCCGGACACGTCACAATATTTCTTTCAAATCTATTTGTGGTGAAGAGAAATCCGAAGACCCAAATCATGTTACAGATTGGGTTAAAAACTGAAATCAGTGTGCCAAGGATATGATGATAAAAACATATTCAATGCTGGCGAGACTGGTCTATTTTTACGCATCCTTCTAGACAATACCTTGTGTTTCAAGGGAGAGAAATGTAGTGGCTGCAAAATTTCCAAAGAACGTCTTACCATTTGTTATGTTGCAACATGCTGGGAGAAACTCCACTTGTTATCGGAAAAGCTAGAAAACCAAGATGTTTTAAAAACATTGATGTAAGAAAACTTAATGTTTCCTGAAATTCTAACAAGAAAGCATGGGTGACGACTGAATTAATTAGTGATTGGTTAGTAGACTTGGACAAAAAAATGAAGAGGCAAGCAAGAAAAATACTTCTCTTTCTGGACAATGGTACTTCTCATCCTGATGATTTAAAATTAAAAAATGTAAAGTTAGTCTTTTTCCCACCTAACACCACTTCTATATTACAGCCTCTTGATCAGGGTATTATCCACAGCTTTGAAGTAGGGTTCAGAAAGCTTCTTCTCAGACATGTTCTTTCACAGATTTCCTCCTCTAAATCTAGTGAAGAGCTAGCCCAATCTGTATCCGTTTTGGATGTAGTTTCATGTCAGCGCTTAAAAAGGTGAAACGTGGGAGCGTCCTAAAAATGTTTTAAAAGGGCAGGAATTGCAAGTACGAGCGAAGTGGTACCCGAGAGTGCAACAGATGAAAACGAAAAAAAGCTTAATGAGCATTAATGACACATTTGGATTCAAATGTCCACATTGAAGATTACGTTGAAATTGACAAGGATTTGTGGATTGAGGAAGAGGACTTGAATGTTACAAATTTCATTCCTCAAAACACAACCGAACAATTTGCTCTTTCAGACGTTGTTGAGAATGACTTCCCTGTGAATGAAGACGATGTCTTTAAAATTAAAGACTTTTCGGAAGAACTGAGATACAGTGAAGAACTAAAAAAGTTTTTTCTGTGCAAAGAGGACTCTGAGGGCCTTGCAAACGATTAAATATTCATATTGAGAAACATGTTTTCAATGCAAAAAAGAAATGTCAAACTATGTTAACTGATTACTTTATTAATTTTGTCATTATTTTAAGTAAGACAAACGGATTAGCACTCATTTAAAAAGGAATATAATAAATAGTTTGTAATTGTTCATATTCTCTCATAGCGTAATGATAATTGTAGAAATTTAATTAAGATTGTACGGAATTTTTCATTAAATGACATGCTATAAGCTAAAAGATGAAAAGAAGATAGTCCTCCCCAATAACGGACGAAACTTCCGGTCCCGTGACTGTCCGTTATTCAGAGGTAACACTGTAATAAGGAAATTAAAACAATAACAGGTTTCTTGGTTTTTAGCAACCCAGTATTAGCAAAACATTTATTACAGCTTGCCTGTAAAACTGCTAGGGGACAATTATTGTCTGGATGTAGGTGACAACGTGTAAAAAATCAGATGTTTATGATCACTCCCTGCCCCCCCCCCCCGCGTTTTCTTTCTTTTAAAAAGGCCTTGGGGGGGGGGGTCAGGGAGTAGATTTATTATATTTGAGAGAAGAATCCGCTGACATAGGTCACCACTGTGACCCCTTGAACAGCGTTGGACGAAACACAGAAGAAGAAAGAAACAGCCATGCCACTGCCGGGATTTAGTCTGATTTTTTTGGATGTGGTCACCTACTTTTTGATGCTGAACACAATGGTGAAGGTTTCATTCTAATATCTCTAACCATTCGGCCACTACAGAGTGTGACAGGCAGATAGGATAAAACCAAGAGTAGTCCTCTAGCAGTTTTACAGGCAACTGTAACCTTGGGGCTGCTAAAAAGACCAAAACAAATCCAATTGCTTATTGGATTAAAATTGAATTTTCAAAAACAGAAAACCTAAAACAAAAGAAGAAGGATCTAATATTTTCCCACTTTAATTTCTAAATTAAATACCGTTATGTTTTACAACAAATAAAAAACTCTATCAAAACTCACTCACTAAACTAATGTAATGTGGAACCAAATTTTGTACATTACAAACTGAAGAGAAGGATGTTAAGGCATTGCATGGTCAGATATAAAAATTAGCATTTAAACTTAGGGCAGTTTAATTTCTGTTTGTTCCAATTTAAAGTGTATCCTTTTCTTTTCATTATTAAGTACTAATAATTTTTCATTTAAAGCTAATTTAGTCATTTCACTAACTTTGAAACTGTTTCTGATAGATTTGAATGAATCACAGATTGATCATTGCAGCGGAGGTTTCTGCATGAATTTGGACTCTGGAGTGGAAGCCTAACATTTGCAGTCCTAAGTGCTCAGGTAAATGTTTCATCAAGATTATTTGTTTTGTTTTAGTCTTCTGATAATGATCAGTAGACTAATATTCCCGTTTTGTCTGGTGGCAAGTATCATTAAAATCTCATTAGCAACAATGACAACAATCGCAACAATCTCATTTATAATAATAAGGAAATTAAGGCAATATCAATTATATTTTCATAGACGTATAAGAAGACTTTCGCTGAGCATTGTGATTGGTTTACTAATCGCTATCCTTACGTTGTTTCCTCTCCTCTTGTTAACTACATTTAATCAGTTTAGCTATCAATTTATTCCAAATATACAACTTGGAATAATGTAATGAGGAAATACGGTTAGATTAATGATTTTCCCAAATTGTTATTACTTTTACTATTGGTTCTCTGAATATATTTAATTAAATTACCTTGAGTCTACAACATCACAGAAATAGTGGAAAGTTCGTAGATTAATGGCCAAATGCCTGATATTGGATAAAGTTTACAATATTAGCTTGAGAGGTAATTTTTGAATTTATGGAAATAGATGTGAATTGTACCGATTTCTAAATAAATGCAGAATGTGTAGATGTTTGTAATGAGTCAGAAATTTTCAATCTGAATGTGATTGGGATGGAATAAAATAAGAAAACGGCTTAAAAGAATAATTTAATGCCTAAAAATAAACCACATTAGAATATTAAAACTTGAAAGATAATGTTTTGAACAAAGTAATTTGTATAGTTTCTTGAAAATTCATATTTTTAACAATTGGTATTGGATAAGCACGGGATGGTTTGACTACGAATTTTTGTTAATCATTTACTTCCTGTCATTTGTTTGATGCACTTGTTAAGTAAATTGTTTCATTTGGACCAATTAGTTGTTTCAAGAAAGCATTTAATGTACTTCTTAATACACGAACAGGCTGCGCGGTTGGCGTGGTCGCTAAGACATCGGCTTCTCACCTCTGAGTACCGGGGTTCGGTTCTCAAGTGGGTTTCGTAATGGTGGACGATCCGCTCTGAGCAGGTTTTCTCGGGGTTCTCCCGTTTCCCCTGCACTTCTCCCATCGTACTTTCTCAATCTTTCTCTCCATCTGTCCTTATTTCCGTGGGATAATACAATAGACCTCCAGTCGCAGTGCTTGGCTTCTCTGCCACCCACATTCACTACATAACATAATACACGAACAGGGAAATTGTATATTTGACTTTTAAAATGGTAAATGTAGTAATGATTTGGATAATTGTGAATGAGAGTTCCTTTTTCTTCTCTCTCTATATATAGGAGGATGTTTGTTTGTTTATTTGCTATACACTCCTAGGCCCTTTGACTGATCTGAACCAAATTTTTGCACAATTACTTTATAGGACCCTGCGGAAACAACAGGCTACAAAAGAAACTGGACACATCTCCCCTCATTTAATCCCCTTAACACTTTGTATAATTTTGGAAGTATTGGTTTAGTAACTTCTGTCTTCACAATGAAAGTGTTGCAGCAATTTAATGCTGGTCTTTAGAGATAGGGTTACCAGGTTCAAATCTGCTGACCTTGTTGACCAGGAGTCAACAAGATTCTTTCTTTTTTTTTTTTTTTTTTTTGTATTTCGTTTTTTTTTTCCTTTTTTTTTTTTACTTTTTATTTATTATAATAATAATAAAAAAAGAAGAAAATTCATTATTTATGTTAGATTATAACAAAAGTTTTATTTGCAGAGAAATTCTTTAAAACAATAATTAATATATAATATTTAAATACAAACAACATTTAAAGTTTATACTTATTCTAGACAAAACTTCAGCTACAAATCCACTTCTAATTTTGATTAGATGACAATTCTTCTTAGTAAAGTATCCAATCATTAACGTATCACAAACTTTGTATACAAATATTACTTTTAATATTTGTCACTAACGGTCCATTAAATATTACTTAAAAGAACTTTACTTTATTATTTTACTTTGAGTCCATTAAATATTTCACTGAAAGTTCATAGAATATAACACTATTAAATCCTATAGATATTGCACTCAATTAGTTCTTTACATGGTTCTTAAATTGTTCTTTAAATAGTTCTTAAACAGTTTTAAAACAGAAGAAATATAAATCACTCCATCTTCACTGAGAAAAACTTCTAGACTCCTCTTTTTAATAATCAATTCGAACATCGTCTCGCAATGCACATGATAATCCTTTTCACGCGCTTCTCATTGTTCAAATTAACCAATGTCATCTTTAATTAATATTTGCTTATTCACTACAATTTAGAAATAAGTAACTTTTTTTTTAATTCAATATTAAATTAAAAATTGAAAGACTGGATCTGTACTAAGGGCTGTAAACACTTTTTTGAAGAGTACACGTATCTCTGAAACTGCTTTAGTTGGAAACCTGAAATTTGTCATGAGTGTTCTTTGTCAAAATCTAAAATATACAAATTCAATGAGTTTTCAGTATTACCATCCTAAGGGGTGTAAATGGGCAGAGTTAGTTGAAAGATATGCATTTCTCTGAA
>JAFIDM010042187.1:1499-29086 GCA_023159025.1 Thereuonema tuberculata
CAGTTGTGTTTTATTTTATTTATCTTTTCCCTGATAAAACTATCACTACGCTAATGCATGTAAATATATCAAGTAAACAAATGAAGATCGAACTGCTAAATAGTGAAAATTATGATATGTGTAAACTACTAGAACAACTTTACGGTAAATAGTCAATGATCTCTTCGCCTGCCGATCACTGCCTAATGAAAAAGACCCAATGGACTAAGCCTTGTGTCAGTTGTGTTTTATTTTATTTATCTTTTCCCTGATAAAACTATCACTGCGCTAATGCATGTAAATATATCAAGTAAACAAATGAAGATCGAACTGCTAAATAGTGAAAATTATGATACGTGGAAACTACAGGCATAGATATAACTACTTATGTAAAATCGTATTCTCTAATAACCATTTTCCAATAAAATACTTTCTGATACTTCCATAGTTTATTATAGTGCAGTTGCAAGCCTTTACATGAAAAATCACTGCAATTATGGATCTAGGTACCACGATGCTTTAAAGTAGGCAGTTCTACTACATATTAGGTTATACAAGATCATTCTGCAACCTCAGTTGTGAGCGTTTGAAACGTTACTAGTTTTGCTGCACAACGTCATTTTCCAATTCAATAGTTAGCGATCTTCAATTGAGAGTAGTCACTGTAAACACACAAGTTCTCATTACAGAGGTGAATAGAAATATTTCATCTCCACAAATCTAAATTAAAGCAAAATACACAAGAAAATATAGAATTAAGTTTAGATTTTTGGAGTGCCACATTTTTTTTTTCTATTTCCCTTTCTATTCACCTCTGTAATGAGACCTTGTGTGTTTACAGTGACTACCATGATCTGATGATTGCCAATTAAGCGAGAAACAGCAGTCTTGAGATATCACCTGTAAACACTAGTCTCAACATTTTAGTATGTTTATACTTTTCTATAAATGAGTAGAAGTCCAGCACATGAATTTTCTAAATTTTTATTGTGCATTTTACTTTTAACTTTAGTAGTGGAGGTGCTACATTTCTTTCGTATTTACATCATCATCTTTCAAGAAGATGCATCTAATAGGTTCAATGAACACCTCCTACATAACATGACATCTTATTATGTAAGGGGTTAAGTTAAGCAATCCCATAAACAGGCCATGTAGTCCCACGGGAGCGCGGGAGGTAAGGCTCCCAGCGTTTCGAGACCAACGGGACTAGATTGAGGTCGGGTAGTCAGCCCGACGCCCGCCCGCCTTGACTTCCCGGGAAAGCAACCCGGTACCCATTCTACAGAGGGCTGGGCAGACCCTAGGACCCGTTTGGAGGAGAAAGAAGCGTGGAAAAATTCCCGCCCTCCTCCGAGGCCGGGAACCGAACCCGCCACCTCCAACCCGCAGCCCTTACCCACTCGGCTGCCGGGCCCACATTATGTAAGGGGTGTTGGTTCAATATTCTCAGGTGGGCGAGAAGCGCATTCACACACAGACTGATTTGATAAGCCTCACTTAGGAGAAAACAAAACTGATATAATTTATTTAATTTACTTAATAAAACGAAAATGGAATGGAAACAATGACGAAATAAGTTAGAAAAGACAATGTTTTTAGCCTACTTTCCTGTGGTCATTCAATCTGTGTATTCCCTTAATAAATTTTAAAATTGCTCGATAGATCTTCTTGAAACTTCGTCGTCATTAGCAGATTAGTTACGAATTTCTATAACAAAGCTTCGGATTTCCTCGTCTTTTATTTTATCAATTTTCGAAAACTTCCTCTACTGTTGTGGTGTGTTTTATGAAATTTTTCCACATCGGTTTTTTGACTTTTGCAATCGAATTTGCTGTAAAAAAATCTGAATATTTTCTAATGTAATACATATTAACTTTTTTTTAAAATTTCCTCCTCGATAGTTCGTTCTGAAATGAACTGTAGACATTGAGTGAAAGTCATTATTTTTATTTCGGTAAGTTCCCATGACTGTTGATTTTCAGTGAAAAAGGTTATTTTTTTTAATTTTTTAAGTTCACATCAGTGAGGATGTAAAATGAACACCAGTATACGTATATGATTTCAATAATCATTTTCAGTATCTATGATTACACTTATTTTCAATGAAAATATTTAAAAATAATCAATAATAGCAATAAAATAACAACTTTTTACGGAGCTTGTACAACTGATGTTTAGCCTAGGAGAGAAAACTATCGTTAGTTGCAATCTTGATTTGAATGCATTTTCTTTGGCCGAGAATAAATATAAATATTATTGGCTAATGAAATGGCACATTTTTATTGAATTCGTTTAGAAAGATGAAATTTCAATTTTTAGAACGTTTTATTTCGCTTCAAATACAGTAATACTTTGCTAAGTCGGCTAAAGTTGGACCTATTTTCTTTGGCGTCATGGGATTCCGAATAGAATTTGGTTTAGTAATAGGATGAAGCCAAATCACAATCATAGTTTAAAATCACTGATATCGCATCTTCACAATATCGCTGGTTACTAGAAACCAAAAATTATTTAAAGTCATTTGATAATTTTCTTTCTTTTTCAGCCATTTTGAACTTTTCACTGATACGTATGTTGAATTATTGAAAGATAATCAACTAAAAAATTTTTTTCAGATTACAGAAAAAAAGACTTGTTATCGCACAAGTTTCGCTGAAACGACTTCAGAGAATAATTAAAAACACAAGTGGTCTCCGAAATCGTCGATTCGTCTTAAAGAATTTTAAAACAACTAATTTATTTCCTATTTTCCTTAGATAGCCATCAGTACTTCTTTGCATTATGTTTTTTATAAAAAAAGTTTCGAAATCAGTATTTTCTTTTAGTATCTGAATTATAATTAGTATTCTAAAATTCATAATTCAGCGTTAATGAAGTGAGAAACAAAAAACAATTGAAAACGAAATTCCGGTAAATAATAAATTGATATGCAATACCTATAGTTTAAATAGCATTTCTCAATTTATTGTTAAGAATGTTTAAGTGTAAATTTAAATGATATTTTTAGGAAGTTATCCATATAAAATCTCATAAAACTCTCCTTTTATGAAAATTGCTATTTCTTTTGTTTCGTTTTAAAAACTGTCTTAAAATGTTTGCTTTGGAAGTTTGAAACACTTGATTATAGAAATACAAATATTCAGATAATATTGCTTCTGAATTAATGGAAACAAAACATCAAAACAAGCCTCAAACTGTAACAAGTAGAGAATTGCATCTATTCATACGGGTCAGGCACAACTCGTCATAGCCAAGTCGCCATCGCCCATTCGACTCGCCGCGAAATATTCTACAAACTCGAGTTTATTTATTTATGACAAATACAACTGATAAGTATAGTACTATATATGATTCTTTACACTACCAAAAATATTAATAGTTTTTCCAAAATAACAAAAAACTAGGTAAGATAAATTTGGATTTACCAACAATATTTGCAGAGGCTTTCGTATGTACTTAGGAAATTAAAAGTGTCCGATTGACCTGTCTTAAATTTTTAGAAATTGTTTTTGTCCATTACTTCTGACCCTACTTATAGAACGCAAAGAGAAATCTTGGGTTCAGTTGTTCCTGGTTTCTGAAGTTCGTTAGAAATGGAAGATCAAATTATTGTCTCAGCGTGGAATAGAAAACTTATAGACTATCGGTTTTATTCATGTGTTCAATAAAACATTTAGTGACAATAGTGTGAAATGCTGTCTGTATGGGAAGAGATGTCGTTGTAAAACGAGGATCCACGTATTTGACAATCAACGAGTATTCACACGGTAGTTCTGCTGCGAAAGTAGAAGCAGATCAGGTGATTGCTAAAATTAAAAGACGCTCTGAAGAAACTGTAGAAGCTAGAGTGAGTTCAAGTTGTAAACGACTGTAGTGTTGGATTATCTAAAGTCTGCCAAGGAGCCCTTTCAACTTATGAAATCCAATCGTAAATTCGTTATAAATTTGAACTTTAATTATTGTATACTTTTTAATTTTTGTATTCAGCTTCCGCAAAATTTAATAAATTATCTTTTTTCTTCGCGTAAATGAGTTGAAATTGTTTCAGTCCAATCATGGAATAAGATAAGCTGCATATTAGAGCTTCCAACAATTTTTATAGCTTCCAAAATATTAAAAATATATTAAAAACTAAAATTGTAATATTATTTTGTTTTTGTTGTTGTTATAATTCGCTGAAGAAAAACAATTCTTTAATGTTGATAAAATTAAAGTTGAGAAATTGAAGACCACACTTCAGATTCCACAAAAATTGCTGAATTTTTTGATTATAACTATAGGTAGGGCAAAGTTAGTCTGATAATTCAAGAACAGTAGTAAAATATACTTCTTCACTACGAAAAATAGTAGATTGATGAACTTGTGGTACGGATGAGAATTAATGCCAATAAAAAGAAATTCTTGAATTTAAAAATAAAGCCATACCCACGACGTTTCGCCGTCGAGAAACGGCCTCCTCAAGTGATAAGAACAATTAAATAAACGAAGGTCATTTTATACAAAAATTCAAATGGTTGAAGTGATGTGCGCATGCGGTCGCGTCACAGGAGCGCTGCGGTGAATTTAAAGCTGGATAACGATTGGAACCCTCAAACAGCCAACGTCCATCAATAGTTATCGTTTTACACAAAAATAAAAATATAAAAAAATAAACTAATAACACAAGTTAAAACATATCAGTAAAGAACCTATATCAAATAAAATAAATTAGCAGCACTACAATATTACAAAACTTAGAAACTAGAACAAAGAGGGGGGGGGGAATTAATTTTACTATTTTAAATTTTAAAATAATGATAATGTACATAAAATTAGAATTTCTTGTGATGCGTAAACACTCACAATGATAGTGATGTTAAAAACTTAATTACCAAGAATATGAAAAGAGAAAGAAGGAAACCGAAGAATATTACTTTTTTCTTTCTTTCATTCTCCCTATCTCCCCCTAAATCCGTAATCCTTTACTTCTTAATATATAAAGATTCGGCTCATTACCTCTTCTTTCTCCCATATTCTACTCATCTAAAAATATTGTTATGATAACTAAAAAATGAAATAACAGGATCAAACATAACATATTATATATGCCTACTACATTGGCACTTGAAAGGTATGTAAAATTAGTTACCTAAATCAGTGTTTCTCAACCTTTTAGTACTTGCGACCCAATTTTCAATCACAACTCTCATCGCGCCCCCCCCGAAAAAAAAAAAACCTCCAAACCTATCTGTTCAACCAAAAAAAAAAATAAAAACCTCCAAACCTATCTGTTCAACCAAAAAAAAAAAAAAAAAAAAAAAAAAACTCCAAACCTATCTGTTTTAACCAAAAAAACCTCCCACAGGTTGAGAAACGCTGACCTAAATAATACACGAGATGTCTCGTGTATCATTTAGGTAACTAATTTTACTTACCTTTCAAGTGCCAATGTAGTAGGCAGATATAATATTTAATAAAATGGCACGTTAAATAATCTTGTATTGAAACATAACATGTTAACTTGTGACATATTAAAATCCCCCTATTTATAATTTCATTTCTTTTACTTCCTATCCAACCTTACGCAAAAAATTTTGAAAAATTAACCATTAAAACCAAAAATTAGATAATTACAAAATTGATGATTAGAAAGTTAAAATAATTATTTCCAAATTCCCTTAAATTATATAAAAAGATTAAAAAAAAATAATGAATTTTGTTAAAAAATAAAAATAATACATAAAATTAAGAGGTCCGTTAAAAGAAACAATTTAAGAAGGAGACACCATCTTCTATCATAACGCCTTCTACCTTTGTCTTTTTTCTTCCTTCGTCTGCCCTGGATCAGTCCCTACTTAGTCAATGCTGGCACTGAAAGAATAGCATTATAGGTCCCATACGTAGTCAAAATGTAATAAGTTTCCATGCATTTCCAGATGAAGTCATGGTTAGATCTAGCTAAAATGCGCACATTGGAGAAATCGATGACATGAGATAATACACTGGCATATCTGTAAGTAAGATAAGTGTTGTTCCGTGACACGTACGCCGTACGATGCTCTGAGACCCGATCGGAAACGTCCCTCTTGGTCTCGCCTATGTACAGACATTCCCGTTGTAAACATTGGAGGGCGTAGACAACCCCTGTATTTGAAACTTGCCTCGATGGAGTGCCGTTGAATTTCATTGCCAATGTAGATTTTGATAAGACAGTAACACAGATAATAAATGGTTTAAACAGCTTACGCAAATGCGGAAAGACTTGTGGATGATATGAGACAGACACATATAATCTTTTAGACGACACATTGTTGCTAATGATATCATTGTCGTAATGACGCATTATCGACTTTTTTATATGCCTATCTATAAAAGCCTTGGGATAGTCATTATTGATGAGCAATTGCCGAATGGTGTATATCTCCTTGTGGAACAAATCATACGAACTAGATAACACAAAATTTCTGTGCACTAACATGGATATAATGTTAATTTTGAATGATAATGGCGCAAATGAGTTATAATTTAACGTGATCCCAGCCCATGTAGGTTTCCTATACACGGATGTGTCGACGCACCCATTAGATCTCGTAATTAACATATCAAGGTAAGGCAGTGATCCTTCGTGTTCTTTCTCTACTTCAAATTGGATATCATTCGAATTTTGATTAAAGATGTCCTTAATCCCCTCGTTAATTCTTGCGTCTGCGCAACATAAGTCGTCAACATATCTCGCATATAACAAGATATGTACGTGTCCAACTTCTAATAATGAAAAAGCAGCATGTTCGATATAGGACATTGTCCACTCCGCGATCAAAGCGGACGTTGCTAAACCCATAAACAACCCTTTGCTTTGTCTGAAAAAATTTTCTTGAAATCCAAAAATTTGCATGTCATACAATGCCTAAATAAGGGGTAGTAATTTCATGAACTCATCCCTCTTTAAAAATGCTTCTGAGTTTTAAACACAATGTGCTGAATGACCGACGCAACCAATTCTTTAGAGATAGAAGTAAATAAAGCAATGGCGTCCATTGAGAAAAATTAGTAACCTTCTTGGCATTCCAAACTTTTAATTTTACCACGCACTTGCGCTGAATTCTTAATGCTGTATCTCGTATGAACTTTAAGCTTTAATATTTTTTGATTAATGTGGTTTGATAACAATTCAATAGAAGAATGCGCACACATTATAATGTGTCCTGATTGGGAAGAGACCATTATCCATTAGCGGTTTATGTAGCTTGGGTAAACCTCTGAAAGTTAACGTTGCACTTTTCAAAGAATCCGCTAATTCTGACGAAATATGCCCATCTTTGAATAATTGTCGTACTACTCTCCTATTAGCATTTAAAACTTGCTTTTCGTTATCTATAGCAAATCGAATACCCTCTGTGTTGTGTAAACAATAATGCATTATATTTTTATAATCATCACTCTTCAGAATAATAGGACGGCTGCCTTTATCAGAGCACATTATGGAAATGTTGTTATTATGCTTCTATTTTTGTACCTCAAGAATTTCCAATGGAGCAATTGTCGGTATATTTGATTTTCTAGAAGCACCTTTCATTACGTTGCCTAACTGACCTCGCAGGATAACTGCATCTTCACCCTCCATTTGATTAGCAATGGCCAATTCCATTTTTGCAATGGAGGTGGCCCAGTCGATCTTGGCTGGCAAGTTGAATTTTAGCCCTTTGCCTAACAAATTAAGGGCTTGGGGAGGAATTAATTCGTCAGATAAATTAACCACAGCTTCCACGTGAAATTTAGATACTGGCCATCGCTTCAAACTTAAACGAGTTAATTTTCCTATATGCACTTGGGCAAGCGCATTATATCGGTTAATGTAAGCCGATGCTACAAACCTTACCACGAATAAATAGTCTTGGGGGGTGAAGTAACAGAAATAAGTCATTAGAAAGTATTCTTATTTGATGCTCTAAAGTTTTTTTATTTCTGTGCGTGCAGTTCAAATTATGATTAATGATCTTCCTATGTAGTTTCAATAGTAATGACTGAATGCTGGGGATATTCTCACATACCTTGACTCTTAACATGGTCCGTTGTAAGTCCATAGTATGGCACAAAATATTAAACTTGATTGATGGTCTAGTCGCCGCCATCTTCCGATTTAAATTGACGAATTGACTCTGGTTCGAAGTTCCTGACAACTATAGCGGAATGCCATTATTCCAACTACTATGGCATTCCAACCCACAAATGTTAAGAGATATGTAAAAGCGGACCTAAGTGAGATTGAATAAGCAGGAAAGGTTTCCACAAATCTATCGATCTGTTTATTGACCAATGTGAAAGAAATATGTATTTTGGATGTAAACATTTTAGTGATACAGATCTGAAAAAAAAAATGAAAACTGTAATATAAAGTTTATTTAGAATATTGCCAGGTAAATATTAAGATACAATATATTCTATGCGGGGGTGGTAAGCATAGTTAGCTCATCTTTCAAAAAAATATCAACTTGAAATGAAAATTTTCAAATGAAATGAGGGTCCAAATTTCCATATTCAATCATCCAACCAAATAATAACAATAGTTTTCCCATATTATAAAAATGCTGGTCAAGGTACTTCGTAAAGGATTCCCCATTTATGAATGAAACAATATTTATTTGTTTTATATGAAACATGTATTTATGGAATTTGTTTTCTTATTAAAAAGATATAATATTTAAATGAAATGTTCACTACTTAAATATCAGCATCGAATTGAAATATCTTCAACAGTTTGATTTTTAAATCAATGGAATCTCAGGAAACTTTCTTTATGATATTGAAAGTTTGTTCTTAATAAATATATCAAAAGAAAAAAATACAGTTAGTAAGGCGTACGGATTTTATTTCGAAAAAAAAAATGCAAAGAAAGCAGAAGACAGAAAAAAAATAATAACAGATAAATAAATTTTATACTAATAAATAATATTAGTATAAAGTTATTTATACTAATAGAATCATTTCTGAATTGAGTTAATGAAGCAATAAAGTATATTAAATGATATATTGTCTCAAAAACTTATCTGGATCAATATTCTTATTAA
Source organism: Thereuonema tuberculata (assembly GCA_023159025.1). Lineage (NCBI taxonomy): Eukaryota > Metazoa > Arthropoda > Chilopoda > Scutigeromorpha > Scutigeridae > Thereuonema > Thereuonema tuberculata. Next base: position 10,529 of record JAFIDM010042187.1, read on the forward strand.
TACTTAAAATTGGTTATTAACATGATCTATAATATATAATCATTTCACAGAATTTAATCTTTTTTCTATTTATTTTCATATTAATTTATTTTACATAAACTATTATTTATATTATTTACATAATAATTTATATAAATTATTAATTTAATTTGATTACAGAAATATCTCAGGGTTTTCGTCTGCTTTTTTTATTTTCTGTATATTATGATAATATTATACAAGAATTTAATACTTATTAAAAGTAAATAAGACCGGACACACAATTTTAAAAATTAAAGACATTCAGTAAAACCTCGTTAAGTCGTCACCCGGATAAGTCGTCACTCCGTTTAAGTCGTCGTTTTCCTTAGGTCCCGACAAGGTCTCATACACAATAATGTAAAATAACCTTCCTTTGCCCGTCACCAAATTTAATTCTACTCCGGATAACTCGTCACCCTCAAAATGGACAAAAGCTTCTTCCTTCTCCATTTTGCATGCCATCGTCCCCTCACTTTAAGAAAGCCAAGCCTTTACGGGGAATTTTCGACCACGCCTGTCACTTTATTCCTTTCCTACCCCTTCGGAGGATTTGGGTGCTTGGGATCTTGCTGCTTATTATTCAAAACACACTTCTCGCTTTTGTCGAGCGTAGACGTTTTTCTTGACCGCTCCTGAGTGTAACTTCATTTCATAGCGAGTAATCCCCGTTGTAAGGGCTATTCGTCCTCTTGCAATTTCCTGGTTCGATTACGTTTTTAACATGCCAGGGAAACGAAAACTTACCTCGTATCTTTTTTTTTAAAAAAAAGACTTAATTGCACTTTTTGAAAAATCAAATGTTTCGAAAACAGCTTTTGCCAAAGAACACCACTATCCCAGGACTACATTAAACGATATTCTTTCATCGAAACAAGTAATTGAAGAAGCTGACTGCAAAGATCGACGAGGTTTTAGTTCGATGGCTAAAACATGCCAAATTGCAAAATGTGCCGATTTCTGCTGTGATTTTCAAAGAAAAAGCCATGGAAATTGCTAAGTAGTTGAACATTGAAGATTTCGGCGGCAGCAATGGTTGGTTGGAACGTTTCAAAGACAGATATTGCCTTTCTTTTAAAATGATTAAAATGTGGTAACTATAAAAAGTGTTTTTTTTTATTTATTTATTTTCCGCTCATTCATTTCATATATTGATTTCTGAAAATCTTATTTTTCTCACCGAATCCTACAGCAATTCATGAAAATACTGTATTTCAGTGTATTTTTTTTTATCAAAAATGCAAACTCCGCCTAAGTCGTCACTCCGCTGAAGTCGTCAAAAATAAATAGACTCTCACCGATAAACCGCAGAGGCGAAAACTTCTGAATTTCTTTTGTGCTTTGTTGATTTTTTTTTCTTAATGTTTTTTCGGGCACATTATTTTATGAAACGAATACTTGCTATTAAACAAATTTAAGAAATTTATTTTTAAATTAAAACACAGCTTTTCTGTATAATAAACATTTTCTTGTTTTAAACTATAGCGAGAACGATTGCCTTTCCTGCCTTCTAATTGATTCGTCAATAAGGATAAATGTCGCTGTGGAGTCATAAAAGGAAGAAACAGTTGTCCTAGATTCCCGTTGACGGTAGCTGAAGGTATGAGTGAAATATACAATCTCATTATTGCTTTTTACATTTCTGTTTGTGCACGTTAAACTCTCCCACGTGTAACCAGTTAAAAATTTGTTTTAATTTAAATAACAAAAAAACAGTAACGGAGAAATTAAGAATTGTGGCCAAATGTCTGAAGTATAAATATAGTTCATCTATAATTATTATGTCAAATATAATGCAGCTTTGAACCAGAGACGTTTGTAAACTTAAAATAATTAATCAATATATAAAAGCGTTATTTTGTCTGTCATAAGACTTTACGTTTTTCCAATTTTGTGACCAAACTATAAGAGATAGAGTGGTCATGTAAATGGGTAAAATGTAGATCTTTTTAAGACAAACAAAATGCTACAAAAATCTTTCGAAAAAAGTTTTTGGTTTCCAAGATGGCGCCTTTTAAAGGGTCAAATTTTGACTTTTTCTCAATTTAAACGAAAAGTATAAAAGATGGAAGAGAACATTATATTGAGAAAATGTTGGTATTTGAAAGTTCTATCGAACGATGTATCACTTATTCACAAACGCTTCAGCGTTTGCAAGATACATGCAAAAATGTGAATTTTCGGTGTGTGACGCCGACCCGCAATACATCCGAGTTATTCGGAGAAGCCACAACGGGCTGGGAAGTTATATATTCTCCGACGATCGCAACATTAATTTGCTAAATAAATAAAGTTTGTTTTTTGAATGCTATATATGAAAGGGTTCCGGAGCGAAGCGACGGTACCCGGCTATTATTATTATATATTATAAAAATGTATATTATAAAACGTTATTCTGTCTGTCATTCTGTAAGCAAAATGCTAAATTACAAATTACTAAAATGTTACTGAAATAGAGAATCTATTCATAAAAAATGAAAATATATTAAACCAATGTCCAACTATACTGATTGGCGACGTAAATATAGATATTTTCAAAATGAATAAAAACAATGTAGTACAGAAATACGTAAAACTTATGTGCAATAATGGTTTCAAAAATCGTCTTTACGGAACAACAAGAAACTGTACAATTCATGGAAATTCAAAAACAAAAAATATAGATCATATTTTCATAAATAAACATGATATCAAAACACCAGGAATAATATGTAAAAAACGAATCGGATAACAGTTGAAAATGAGAAAATAACACATCCAAATATAATCTATAAAGAACTAATCAATGATGTTAACAAAACAAAATTCATGAAAAATCCACATATATAAAAAGTCCCGACTCACTCACTGACTGACTCATCAACGCCCGCCCCAAACCCTTGGATGTAGAAAGCTGACATTTTGCACGAGGTTTCCTTTATGATGTAGACAAGGAATAAGGCCGGATTTTTCGAAATTCGGGATAGGGAATAATCTTGCAAACTGACGATGAAGTGTATGGCGGCAACCCCAGGTGTGTGGCGCCAACCCGCAATACACCTGAGTTAAGTGGAGAAGGGCACAACGGGCTGGAAAGTCGTATATTCTCCGATCTCAATATTAATTTGCTAAATAAATAAAGTTTTTTTTTTTTAAATGCTCTATACGCAAGGGTTCCGGAGCGGAGCGACGGTACCCGGCTAGTTAATGAATAAAAGTAATGCATTAAAAAAAAAACATGGAAGTTATCGCCAATCCTATATTCTATTTTGTCGAAAATCTGGAATTTTGTTTTAAACAGATATATTGTTTTATTTCATTCACGTTTCTACAACATTAAATTAGTTAACACAGACATTTGTCTCTTTTAATAGTGTTCTTTTAAGAATTATGAATATTCATTTAATATTTCTTAATTTAAAAAGAAATCTTAAAAAGCAGTTCATTAGAAATTTTTTAAAAAAAATCATTGAATTTTTAGATTTCAGCATTTCGATGCCGTAATTTCGAAGCTTACGTAAATCGCTTGAAACAAATTTTTTTTTTAGTTTTCTGTCTTTTGTTTCTTGTATTTTTTTGCTTTCTCTCGATCACATTTTTAAACAGTATTCTTACATTGATAACTGATATTCGTTTCTTTTAAAGGAACTAATTGTTTAATTTGAAACTTAAAGAAATAAATAAATCCTATTCAAACTAGAGTTCGTATGAATTTTGAAGACGTATCTAAAAGGAATACAGGTCACTTTGCTTCTCAAATATCTGCAGCTACTGTATCGCAAGAAAAGTAAGCGTTATAGGGAATTTCTGATTTAAATGAAAATAATTTTTAATTTTATCTGAACATTATAAACTCTCGAAAGCAGAAAACTTTAAGTATTACTGTTTAGAAGAAGCTTAGAGCTAATTGTTATTTACACTGTAATAAATAAAAATAATGATTTCGTTTTGTAAAGTGTTCCTTAGAAAATAAGTTGCGTAATTTAAAATTATTCTTACTAGCAGTTGATGAGAAATTTATTTGAAAGACATTGGATTGTTAGATTTAGATTTTTCGATGTTCTTCGATCGAAGCTTATTTAGGATATTTGAAACAACAGTTCTGTTTTTTTCAATTTTCTCAGTTTTCTTTTATTTATTTTTTGTTTCTTTCGATCACATTTTTAAAGAGAATTTCCATATTGATTATAGAATTCTTTAAAATAAAATCTCATGTAGAGCCAAGCCCCTAACTCTACGAGGCCTAACTCTAAAAACCCTATATCTTGGTCAAAAAGTATGCCTTGGCCGTTTCGTGGCTGTCACACAGACAATCCCATGGAGTTATGTAAAGGATATGGAGTATGCCAAGGCACACTTTTTGATCAAGATAGTAGGGTTTTTAGAGTTAGGCATGTATAGTGAGGGGCTTGGCACTATATGAAATCTGATAACTTTTTAACAGTGAAAGCGTTATGAGCATCTTGGCAACGTATTTTACATGAAATGTTTTCGGTGAGATGAAATAGTTCCATGAAACGGTCAAGCCATACTTTTTGACCAAGATATAGGATTTTTAGAGTTAGGGCTTGTAGAGTTAGGCCTCGTAGAGTTAGGGGCTTGGCTCTACATGAGATCTCATATCTTGTTAACAGTGAAAGCATTATGAGCATGTGAGTCTTGGCAATTTATTTTACACGAAAGTGTTTTGGATGGGATTTCATTTCTTTTTGTAGCATGAGATCTGACAACTTTTAACAGTGAAAGCGTTATGAGCGGGAGAGTCTTGGCAACTTATTTTACATGAAATGTTTTGGGTGGGATTATCTATTACAACTAAATTTAGTTTTAAGATTATTTAGAAAATGGATTTTTTTTCAATACCCTACTTTTCTCTTTTTCTATTGGTCAACTTGTATATACAAGCTGTTTGCACTTTTGTAAGAAATTACATTATTACACAGTATTATTTAGGCCGAAGCATTGAGGGTACGACGTATTTCAGATCCTAATAAAATCCAAAGTATAAAAGCTAGATAAATGAAACTTAGCGTATTTCATTAGAATGGTAACTGCATCTTATCCTGAAAATTTGAGCTCTCTAGTATTATCCAGGCCGAAGCTATGAGGGTTCGGTAATACATAACCAGACCGCCCCTTTATGAGGGGTTGGAATGTGAAAGTTACGGATTTCTTAATTTTGTTGTTGTTTGTGTGCTAATCCTAACCTGCATACCAAATTTCAGCTTTCTAGGACTTCAGGAAGTACCCTAGAGGTTTTGATGATCATGAGTGAGTGAGTGACGGAATCGACGTATTTTAGGTATTAATAAAATCCAAAGTATAAAAGCTAAATAAATGAAACTTAGCGTATTTCATTAGTCTGGTAACTGCATCATATCCTGAAAATTTGAGCTCTCTAGTATTATCTAGGCCGAAGCTATGAGGGTTCGAAAATACGACAAAACACTTCCAGAAAAGGTACGTAGTGCCCTTCCTGCCTTCGGCTCGTCTTGGCGGGGGCACTGCCGTGCCCCCAGATAACTTAAAATAAAATAAAATAACTTTAAAACTAAATCAAAGTTTTCAATAAATCTGATGTCAAACTAGAGTTGCTTGAATTTTTAATGACGTATCTAAAAGGAAGAAAAAATATTTTGTTCATGAAGTCTTTGTACTTGGAAGTGTATAGGAAGATATAATGTAGAAAGCTAACTCAGAGAATTTCCAATAATTTCTTAGTTTATCTGCAAATTATAATCATAGAAACTAAAAAAAACTTGAAACTGTCTTGATAAGTTTCTGGATTCACAGCAGTAGCTCTCTGCCGTCAGATTTTGTCCCGAAGACTTCATCAGAGTCATTTTTATTAAAGAAGTCCAACTGTTTGTATCCCTTCAACATCTCACATATGCGAACTTAATTTATACTGAGGTTGACCTGATTTGTCCGATTTCAATCCGGGACAGATAATTTTCACAACTAAGAAACGACTTACTTTATATAATAAATAAACATTCAATAATAAATATAATATTTAATATATTATTTAATATATATATATATCCTCAGCTCGATGAACCTCCAAGGGTCTTGGCTGCAAACACAGTCTTCCTCCATTCCAATCTGTCTCCAACTCTTTCACTCCAGTCCGTCACTCCTAGATCTTGTAGGTCATTGATGAAGTTGTCTCTCCATCACTGTCTAGGCCGTCCTCTCAGTCTCTTTCCTGGAGGGATGTAGGTGTAAGCTTTCTTTACGTTTCTTTCCTCTTCCATCCTTTCGACATGCCCGAACCATCTCAGTCTTGAGGCTTTCATTTCATTGACAATTAAAGGTGATCTATAGAGCTCATATAGTTCCTTATTATGCCTGTTTCTCCATTCACTAGTTTCTCTATTTTAAATGGGTCCAAATATTTTTCTGAGAATTTTATTTTCAAAGTATTGTATTAATTTTTCATCGGAAGCTGTTGTATTCCAGGTCTCAGCCCCATAGAGGACAATGTGCCGAATGCAAGTTCTATATAAGTCTGTTTTTATTCTTGTAGATAGTGCTTTTGACCCTAATAGATGTTGTAAGTAGTGATAGGTTTTATTTCCCGAATTTATTCTTGCTTGTATTTCTCTGTTTGTTCTATTATCGTTACTAATAAGTGATCCCAGATATTTGAAGGAATTTACTTTTTTGAAATGCATATTGTTAACTTTGAAATCTGTGTCGTTTATACTTGATCTTGAGATCATTATATATTCTGTTTTGTTTTGATTTACCTCAAGCCCAATCTTCTCTGAAGAGTGTTTAAGATTACGAAATGTACAACGAATATCTTATGGATTGTCGCTTACTAGATCGATATCATCGGCATATCCCAGGATGATTGTTCCGTTTCAGTTTTTGGTTGCTTCTCTGATACAGTTTTCCAGAGCCAGATTGAAGAGCAATTTAGATAGAGCATCTCCCTGTCCTAAGCCAGTTGTGATGGTAAAAGGTTTGGATTTGACACCATTGGATAAGGCAATACCTCTGCTGCCATCCGTGCATATCCTGGTAATAGAGATAAGTTTCTGGGGATTCCAAATTCTCTCAGGACATTCCACACTGTTTCACGATGGATGCTATCATAAGCTTTCTTTAAAGTCTATCAGTAAGTTCTGTGTTGATAGATTGTATTCCCATCTTTTTTCCAATGTTTGTCTAAGAGTAAATATTTGGTCTATTGTTGATCTATTTTTACGGAAGCCTGTTTGATAATCTCCAATGTTAACTTCAGCATGTGGTGTTCTTCTGTTAAGCAGAATGGTTGACAGGATCTTGTAACAGTTTGAGAGCAAAGAGATTCCCCTATAATTGCCGCAGTCTTTTTTATTCCCTTTTTTGTGTATTGGGATTATTAATGAATCCCTCCATTCCTCTGGTATTTTTTCATTTACCCAAATAGAGTTTATTAATTTATGAAGCTTTATTTCCATTGTTTTTCCGCCTTGTTTAAATAGTTCTGCTGGTATTCCATCAATCCCTGGAGCTTTATTATTTTTTAAAGTTCTAATGGCTTCTTGGGTTTCACTCAGTGTTGGAGGAGTTATTTCTTGCTCACATGTGGAAAGAGAAGTTTGTTCAAATGTGTTCGGAGGGATTTCACAGTTTAGAAGGTCACCAAAGTATTCCCTCCATCTGTTGGCTATTGCAGTGTCTGTAGCCAATAAGTTTCCAGCTTTATCATTTATTGTTGTGATATTTATAAAATGTTAGGTATATTGAATTTATTTTAAATTTTGAATATTTAATTACTGATATAAAAAAAAGGGAACTGGAAAAAATGTTAAATTAATCGGTATACATCGACCTTCAAATCTCAAAAATAATTTTAAATAAATTATAAATTACACAAAAATTAATAAGAGTTGCTAAATTGCAAGTAATGTATAATATATGTAGAATATTTATGACAGCGGAAAATAATCAAGTCAAAACAATTAAAAAACGATAGAATATAATGGATTCAAAAATTATCTATTTGGTTTTAGTAGACATTGAAAAACAACTTGGCAGTGAAACATCTAATACTTATCATATTTTTTTTAATAAACTTTCACAAATCTGAATTTTCAAAGATGTACATAAAATAACATAAAAAAAATGATTAACTCGAACTTTTAACATAAACCTTCAAGAAAAACATATTTTTTGTTTCATGTTACATGTTTCTAATAAATAAAAATGACGATTAAACTGATTAATAATAACAATCTGTTAAATAAAAAAAAATAATAGAAACTAATATGAAAAGCCTTCTTAAAATTTAGATACTAAAAATATCTTAAACCAAACTGCCACATTATATATCCATCCATCCTTAGTATTCTTTCCGGAGACATGTCCAATTCTATGGAATTCACGTGGAACTCCCAGAAACACCTGGAGTCAGATACTGGGGTCGTTTCCCTTTGCCTGCCTCAGGACGCCATTAAGGAATGACGTCAAACCGAAGAGAAAGTGTAGAAGAGGCTGACAAACACAGAAAAGGAAATCGAAACAGCCAAGCCACGGCCGGGAATCGAACCCAGGTGCCGACACAACGCCCGCACGTCAAGACCGCTCGGCCACCCTGGCACATATATATATCGTATATTTAAGTAAATGTTGTGATGTTGTTTAAACTCTAAAAGTCTGGATCCAATATTCAAATGATACATAAACCGAATTACGATCCTGCGCTCTGCTTTATTTCCGCATTTGGCGATATTTCAAATACTGTTCACACTCCCACAAATCGAAATTCTCAGCACAGTTTAAATGTATCGAGGCTTTGCCAAATTGCTCTCGACGCAATTATTTACATGACGTAGCACAGTATTTACGCTTTCGTCGCACTAACTAAATTACTAGAGTAGCGTTCGTTCCTTTACGATGAAACATTACACTATCGGCGCACTAAACTATGATCTGAAGTACAGTCTTAATTCACCACTGCCCCTACCAACTGGTTGAAATAGTTTACTTGAGTTAATCAGCTAACCTGAATCTAATTTTCGAAGGTTCAGCCAACTGGAATTTACGTTAGGTTTTACTTAACTGTCCAGTATCGGTCTTGATTGCGTATGATGGTTTGAAGTAAATTAGGCTATACACCGTGTGCCTGTCAAACTTATATTAACTGGTATAACACAAAACTAAACTACCGTACGTCAACTCCGCTGTGTCATGGTGTCAGCAAGTTCAAGTTTGCGTCTCAAGTTTGCAAATCAGCGAGAGACAACGGCTATCGCCTCGACATGAGATTAAATAGCCATTATTACGTAGGCAAAAAGACACTTGACAATAAACTTGTCCGTCAATGAAAAACATGGAATTTAAACATTTCCAAATATGGAAAGATGACCTTTCTTCAACAACTTCACGCGTGAATGAGAATGCATGACCGAAGAAATTTCCTTATTAGATCATGCTGACCTTTCAGAATTCTTAGAAACAGAAAGTCGGGTGCAGAAAGACTCACCTCCAGCTGTGCTTTCCTACCAAGACGCTAACAGTAATTAATTAAATTCCCAATAAACTAAATTCTTATTTCCTACCTCTTTTCTAAAAATTACGAAAAATTAACAAAAATTAACTTGCCTAACTTATTTAAGAAGAAACTCCCTAATGAAGGATGCACTGGAAGGAATGGTGAACGGTAAAAAAGTTCGAGGTAGAAGAAGATTTAAGATAATCGACAACATTATGGTAAATGGATCTTATGTGGAGACGAAGAGGAAGGCAGAAAATAGGAAAGATTGGAGAATGCTGGGTTTGCAGTGAAGGACCTGCCCTTGGCAGAGAACTATGTATCTATGTATATGTAACTTATTTAATGTTCAAATAAATTTCTTGTAAACCTTAAATACTGAATTTGAATCTTAAAATTACTTTACACGTTTTTTTTTTTGACGAAATATGCGTCTCGTCACAATATAGATATATATATATATGTATATATATATATATTGATAATCAAAGTTACAAACACATATATATATATATATATATAAGTAACATTGTTTATCAAGCAGTTAATTATTCTTCGGCAATAAATCGACGGACTCTTCGTCGATTGTTTATTAGTAAAATTAGTATATTGGATAATACAAATATACTAAATATTTCTATAAAATTCGATAATTTAATTGCAAATAAAATTTTAATTGTATAATTAAAAACTTATTTGTATCTAAATTATCGAATTTTGTAGAAATATTTAGTGTATTTTTTTTACACAATATTTTCTGAATTTGATATGTTGGCAAATTAATTAATTGCTTATTTTAATTGTATATTTCAATATAAATAAAAAACATATAAACATTATTAAAAAAATTATTAAAAAAATCAATTGCTGAAGTTATTATAATAGTATACCAGTAATTCAATATAACATTCCTTCTTCACAATAAATAATATACTATGGAATTATAAATAAACAATCCTCAAGACCTGAACATTATAGTGTTTTTCAGAGTTTTAAATGATTTTTGCAAATATATACAAAGCATGAAACTGATTTATTATCTAATTTTAAGTTATCTATAGAATTTCGAAAATTGTCTCTATTCCTCTCCATATTAAAAAAAAATTCATCAGTATATCTCAAGTAACTATAATCAGCTTTATTCCATTTTAAAATAATGGTATGTTCTAACCAATTCATGTAAATATTGCAAATTCTAATATTTTCGAAATTCTGTAGTTATATTAATAAATTAAATTATTTAGAATTGAAAAAGAGAAAGAAAACAAACTGGCTTTTCTAGACGCATTATTGATTAATGAAGATTATAGAATTTCTTACGAACAGTCAATAAAAAGTCATATTCTGAATGTTAATTCTGGTCATAATATTAGTACAAAAAAAGCAGTTATCAAAATTACATCAAACGAATAACAGATTATATAGAGAATGAAAAGTTATGGTCAAGAAAAATTAAAAATATGAAGGAAAACTTTGTAAATAATGAATACCCAAATTCATTCATAACTAATGTAATCAAAAAATTTTTTAAAGAAATTAAAAAAGGGAATCAACAGAAAGAAGAAAACAAAGTTCTGGTACAAAGTGCATCATTATAATATTATTTTGAACCTCCTGCACATACGAATGATAATTGACGGTGGATTCTGCGTGTATCTGCTTCCTAAAAATAATAGTATTAGCGAACTTTCCGTCCTTACATATGACTAACACATCAAGAAACTAATTTCTTCTATCTTTTTCTTTTCCCACCTCAAAATATAAATCGTGATTCACAATCTGAAAAATATCTTATTCCTTCTTGGATGTCATCCCATATGATGACGAACAAATCAACGACAATGTAAATTAATGTTTGTCACCTTCCTTTAATAGATTCATAGCTGTTTCTTCAACATATATCTTTATTAATTCCTTTTGTTATACAGAACTAGAAAGACTCCTAAATAATCCTTTCCATTGTATAAAGAAATCTTCATTGAATTCGTCAAAATGGAAGAATTCTTTGTTATCTTGATCTTGTTTGGAGGTTATATTACGCCATTGTAGTAATACATTGCTCACAAAATTTAGGGGATATCGCAAGATGAATATAATACAATATTTTATGTAACATAATAAATCACTAACATTTAAAATAAAAATATGGTCTTAAATTCGAACCTTGTGCAAAGCCTACATTAATACTTTTTTCAAATAGAAAAGTTTGTTTTTCGAAGTATTTGGTTTTAGTTTTTAAGCCCAACCTCTTATTCCAAGACATTAATTTTTTTTCATAATTTACAGTCAAGTCATTTGGTTTCCTGAGATCAATCGCTAATAATTAAGAATATTTTTATTGAGATTTTCATTAATCATATAGTTCTTATTTTCTAGCAAGGTTAGCGTACTTTTAAGCTGTGATATGCATATTGCTTTTTATTAAAAACTTTATTTTTGATTAAAAATTAGAGTGATAAACAACAAAATTACGAAATGTATTAACCCTTGAACACCAATGAAATCAAAAGTTTGAACAAGGGCTGCATCCCTGTAATCTTCCGTAGATAAATTAGGCACGGAAGGCGGCAACTCATCAGGAGCCAATATGTGAAAGCGTGAAGACACTCTGGTGGTGATCGGAAGAACTATATGATCATAGAGCTAACTTCTTGTGGCCATGTACTCTAACTGTAATCAGAAGTTTCATCGCATTTTTCCATTCTTTTTTTATTTACTGATTCTTTTTTCTGATGTGAGAAAAGTTCAAACAACTCAAATTTCCAGTTTTTTTTTTTAAATTTATTTTCTGGATATTTTTATTTTATTTGATATGTATTCAGAGGCAGGCTTCGACTGGCCCGAGGCCCAGTGCACTTTCTTAGACGAATTTGAGCGCCTTTGGCCCAGGTTTCATTTTCCTCTTTGCAATAAGAAAATATAATGAAGAAAAAAAATTAAATTGAAAATAATCGAATAATAAATACGAAGAAATGATGAAATTAAATTTGAGGATAGGTTTAAGATTAAATTACGTTACAAGATGGTTTTCGGTTCCTGTGATTGCTTGCCAATATTTTAGCAGAAGTGCAACTGCGCATGTCATGAAGGACACTTCCGTCGCAGCTTTCCCGAGGTCGGATTTTTAGTTGCTTACACGCCGTGGCGCCTTGAATAATTGCCTTTTGTGGCTTTATCTTGTATTTTTTTGTTGTACTTCGTTCGAATTCTATGTAACTATTCTTTATTGAGTGAAAATTTCATGTGGGATAGGAAGTAAGAGACAAATTTTATCCAAATTCGATTGGGACATTTTTTGTCTTTAGTCCGTCGCATGAGATGAGACGGAAGGAGGGGGGGTTGACTTGGCTTGAATAAGGAAACATTTTTCCATCTCCTTGAAACTGTATTTATCACCTACTTGCAAACAGGGTTGGGAAGGTAGTCGTTTAAAATGGAGACGGGAGCTAAGATATTAATATCATAAAATTCCAAATTCTATGTGGGATATCAAGCTATGGGGGATTTTACTTATAGTAGTCGTTTTAAATAAAAAATATTCGAGCGTAAATAGAGGAAGGGATTAATTAAAAAGTCCCGAATGAATAATTTGTCTTTTTGGGATATCACGGAAGATAAACAAACGAAAATCAAGACATGAATCAAGATAAAAGATCGGCAGAGAAGAGGCTGTCCTTTCATTTACTAAAATCACAACTTTCTGAGTATGAGAATCACGGAGTTTAGAAAGCTTTGTTACAGCACCATCTTCTGCACAAGATAAACAATTGACTAATGAAAATGTTCAAACTGAGACTTTAAAACTGATGTTGAGAATCCGAGAAAATACAATGATATAGTGCTGCAAATGGATGTAGATCTTGATGGAACAGGTGCAAGATTTAATGTTCAAAGTCAAAGGGGCCTGACTGACTAGAAATAGGCTAGGTTGATTATTTTAAAAAGCGTTCATAGACGAACTTGTTTTTTTTTCTTTTCACTCAGTTATTTAATAGAAGGATGAACCTTTCCTCCCTCCCTTACTATAAAGTGTTATATGTAAGCCACGACAATGATCACTTTGGTTAAGTTAGAAGTAAATACCCAAAAGCTATTTTCTTTTTGTAGTGTCGGTGTGGCTTTCACAGATGGGTTCTCAGTATTTTGTCAACGCTTTGACAGATTTTTGCATTTCAGTCAAACAGTAGAAGAACATTGAGAAATCAAATTCGCACATAGAGTCAGTGAAGAAGTACTTCGCTCACACACAAGGAAGGACAATTGAAAACAAATACTGCTTGAAAAACAACTTGATAAAAAAAGAAATATGAAACGAAGACGCATTTCGACAAGTCTATTCCAATTATTTGCTTTTTTAATTAATTAATTAGTTTTATTCTTTGTCTCTAATTATGAGAATTTAACCAAACATGTTAGGATTGTCTGAGGAGAGTAATCGAAGCAAGAAGGAAATGTAGAAGAAACGGTAGAGGCAGTCGGGTCCCATTTCTTAGCAAAATGACTGTTGATTTATAATTTTTTACAAAAATAAATATTAGGTTGCAATTCGGACTCAGATTGCAAACGAAGTAAACAAGCAAATCTGATAATGAGTCCATTAATTAATGAGTTAGGTGTAATAGTACTTAGATATCTATTGGAAAATGAAGGGAAAGAGAAAGTTATGGGGTTGAAATGTGTCCAGTTTACTACTGGAGAAACTTCGTTCAACTCACTGCTTGACATTTAAATAGTACAAGATTTGCTGTAGAAAACTGCATAAGAAATGCCTTTGATAGTGCTGCAAACATGAGCGGAGGAAATAGTGGAGTCTAAGCCAAACTCAACTATGTAATACCAAATCACTGGTGTTACGCACATGTGTTGAACCTAATAATATCAGATACTGTTTAGTGTCTGCCACCTATCATATAATTTTTTGGATTACTGCAGGGACACAGGTGTTTCTCAAGGACTCCTATAAGAGATTAAATGTCTACTCACAATCGAATCCAAGTCCGTCTGGCTGTCATTGGTGCAATTAGGAGGTCAAGAAGTGATGCAACATCCAAAGTCTTTGGACACTCATTACTGCTTCAACAGTGAAGTTAGAGACAATACATCGCAACTGGTACGGGCATGTGTAGAACTGATTGTGACACTATTCATAATTGCAAACTCCCAAGAGTTCAACCCAAAAATACACAGTGAGGATAATGAAACTTAACCGTTTGGTGTCCCGAATAAGAAAGAAGGTATTTGTTGTAAGAATAACGAACCAACAAAGGAAGCAACAATGGCTGATAAAAACTATACACGAATGTCAATGGGTTACAACGCATTCTTAACCCTAGCTTATTTATTTCCCCACTACAGAATTGTGCAGCGGCTTATTCATCGACTTGCCACCATTCACATTAAGAAATTAACTAATCTTAGTGTAATAAGATGGCCGTGTTCACTCTCCCCTAAAATGTTCAACGTAAATGACATCCCAGTTTCATGGTTCCAAGCTCAGGCACTCTCTAAAGGATTTAAATTTAATTGGTTTCACCACCCTAAGATTCATAATATCTTCGCCCAAATTGAGAGAGCCTTACCCACGAATGTTAAAGATAAAGAGGAAATTAGTAATTTCAGAAGGAAGATTGGTAATGTTATTATAAAACAATTAATCATTATCCTTACTAGGTCAACCCATTAGAACTAGAAGGGGTGAAGCAAATAAGTAAAATGGATAACATAATAATCACGCCCGCAGATAAAGTTGATAACTCCGTAATATTGGACTCATTCACGTACAATAAAATGACACAGTAGTTCCTCCAAATTCAGGTAGGGATAATCTTCTTTTCTTTTCACAAAAAAGATGTACTTAACTCTAACAGAAAGAAATTAGAGTCTTGTTTAAAGAACGCTTGATTTCAGAAGAATTCATTAAGGTTCTAAAGAATTCCGAGTTAGCAATCCCGTATCTGAGAATTCTGCCTATAAGCCACAAAAATGAGGATTGTGACAATTTGTATCCGGTAAGACCGATTATAGTTTGCAATAATTCAGTTACTAAGTTGTTGACAGATTATATATTTAGGTTTATGCAAAATAGTCATGTAAAATCCTGATTCGCCGTCGAGAACAGTAGGATCGCGAAAGAAAAGATTGGAGCAATGAAAGTTCGAGCCAATCACCAATGGTTCTCCTTGGACGTAGGTTCCGTTTTTCACGTCAATTTCCATGAGTTTAGTTAACGATGCGTTTCAACATATCAGTGCTAAATATTTTAAATCTTTTCATATGAACGATATATTTTGTGACCTATTAGGCCTACGTCTCATAAACGCCATGATTAATATGCAATTTTTTGTATATAAAGATTGCATATATAAGCAAATACAAGGTTTCTTCATGGGACTCGGTACATCAGGCATAATTGCGGAATGTGTTATGGTTTATGTGGAAGACATGGCTTCCACCATTATCGATTTTAGCCACATTACCATTGCCGCAACCATGCGTTACGTGGATGACCTTATTTTTTAGGCAGGTCAATCGGATAGCCACTTCATTAAAGATGCTTCTCAGGTGTTCATACGGATATTAGATTCAACGAAGAAAAATAACAAGACAATGCTATTTCATTCTTAGACATTAGACTTTCAAGGGACTAAAATAGGAATGGTGACAAGCGTTTATCGTAAACCTACCTACTCAAGGATTACACTTAATTATCAATCCTCCTGTCCATTAGCCTTTAAAACCAATGTGATAAAGGTGGCTATTATTCGTGCTTTCCATTTATCTAACAGGATCGAAGTTTTTGATAGTGAGTAGAGAACTCTTACCCATTATGGTTCATACAAAAGAACTTTAAGATATGTTTAAAAGCTATCTATGATGATTCTCAATATGATATTAAAGAAGCATCAAAAAAACAAAAACAAAAACAAAACAATCCACGTATGTTTCCATAGATTACCACCCCATTGTGTTTCCCACTGTTAAACATATTTTAAGAATGTATGACATCTCTCTCACATCTCCAAATAAATAATCAACGGCCGTAATCACGAGGAGTGGAATAGAAAAGCCTAATCCTGCATCAGAACAAAGAGTGATTTATTCGATTTCGTGCCAACATTGCGCCGGAGTAACGGGCCGGAAATTGGAGGATCGACTAGCTGACCATCGTCGCGCCATTCAACGAAGAGAACTCACTTATAGCCCTGTCTCCCATATGGTAGAAACAGGACATTCCATCGACTTCCAAAATCTTCAATCCTCGGACGGTCCACGGACACTCATGGAGTCAGTGTTAATCCTCACATCGAAGAACAGTTACAATGACCAAATTTCAGTTTGAGAAATATATCAATATGGATTTCCTATAAAACCGAGAGACCAATTCTTTCAATAAATTTAATGTTAATAGTGTTCCTACTCTTTCAATAATGTTAATAGTGTACTAAGTTAATAAGTTTATTTATGTATTTACATATTGGATACCTTTTTTTACTATTTCAGTTTTACAATGGTTGAACTTTAAGTGAATTTCAAATGAACTGTATTTTATGAGTAAAAGTTAAAAAAAAAAAAAAAAAGAGGAGAAAATTTATTAGATTTTGAAAGAAAAAAAAATTTAAATCTATTTTATTTCATAAAAAAAAAGAAAAAAAAATTCTTTTGCTGTACTATATTAATGAAATTGAAAATTGCAGGAAATTAACAAGTTATTAGAAAAAGAAAAGACAAAAATTATAATGAATTTTGTTTGATAGTATAAATCGACTATAAATTGTTCATCACAGTTCTGAACCTTATGTATTCTTTTGATGTTATTTACAAACTCAGTTCGTTTCCATTATCAGAGAGGGAACTTTCGTCCAGCTGCTGATTGGTGCATTGATGTTAGCCTTCTGATTGGATCAGATCCTGCAGCTACGGGGTTCAATCAAGGGTAAAATGAAAAAACAAAACAAAAAAACAATTGTTCTTTTTACTTTTATAAGCTGTATAAAAGGGTTTGTTTCTTTAATTGTCGCAAGTTACATTGAAACAGGCTTGTAATTTCGGCAAGCCGAAACGTATGTATTTTTAAATTTTAAAGTTAATTTTTTAGTAATTTCTGTGTTTGGCCTCTTCTATATAAACTTTTCTACAGATGTAAAATCAACCAACCGGCTAATGAAACTTCTCCAGAAGTTCCTTTCTTTGGAAATCACAGTAGTAGTAATGATGCTTCTATTGACATATCACAATACCTTTGTCAGGTTACCTGAAAACCAAAAATGTCGACAATGCCTAGGTCTGGAGGCTTGTGAGAAATGTACAAAATGATTTAAAGGCTGCCAGACACCAATTGAATGAGGTGGTGAATTCTTCAAAAAACAGTTTCTTTGTGAATTCTGAAAAGTTACACGGAAAGATAGAAGATGCTTCTCTGAAAGCAGAATGTCTTAGCGTTGAGTCGGAGCTGCCACGTAAGAGTCAGAGACATTGAGGAAATACCTGATGAACTGGCAGATGATCATGAAACTGACACCACGGAAGACACTTTTTCAATGTTATTCACATGCCAGAGTATGGAGACCCAATTTCCGGATCAAGAGCCTAGAAAGAGACCCTAAGTTTTGATCGGCGGAGGTTCCCCGAACTTAAAGGTTTACCAGCAAACTCCTCGACAAAATGTAATTTAACGGGATAAAAGTTCAGCCTACAGACATAATGAAGAAACAATTCAATTAAATAAAATAAACCATTAAAAGTCACAATCGATTTCGTTTGGGCTCAGCCAAACATCATCTGCTGGAGAAAAAAGCACAGGGTTCAGTGTTTATGGGCGAAGATAGGCCTCAAACCAATGAAGTTGCAGAAGTAAATGAGGCCTATCCATGTTTGCGATAGGGATGTAGGAAGCAGAGGGCCAATCCATTTTGTAGAGTGCAGAATGAATCCATGTTGTCCATAGAATTGTCAGTAATCATTTTGAAGTAAAGACTGGAATCCTGCGATAATCTAGAAACTTCGGCTTGAATCTTGAACATAAGTTTAACGTGTGTGAAATGTATTTAACGGGATAAAAGTTCAGCCTACACACA
>JAFIDM010042188.1:0-12298 GCA_023159025.1 Thereuonema tuberculata
GGCTATACGTAATGCGCAATCACGCTGCATTTCTAATCATTTGCATATCTCCCCGACATGTACCTTCATTGCAAGTTTCGTTACGATCCCGCAATTATTTCTTGGTGCGCTAATTTTTTTGTCCATGAGTGTATATTCCTGGAACGTATATCCAGAAGCGCCACCCAAATGTGCTAGAGGGCGCTGTTTGGCAGCACATTAGTTGGGCACCATAATTTGTGAGGTTGTGAGGTGCGAGTAGGATGTATCGCTTCACTAATGCTGAGAGGCAGATTTGCATATAACCTTTGGGTTAGCGAAGGGAAACGGACGAGCAGCTGGACGATTGTATCGTGAACGGGTCTCCAACAGACATATGCCCAACCATCACACTTTTGATCGTTTGCACCAGAGATTGTGTAAAACTGGATCATTCAAACCTACTTTGAAACTATAAGTTTATATCTTACTGTCATATTGTAAAAAACAGGGCTAATAAACATGTTGTCTATCTTATTTGTTGTCTTTTATTTCTGAACCTTAGTGTACCTTCTAGCACATTTGGATGACGTTTCCAGACGTACGTTCCACTATGAATACAGTTTCTTTTTATATTGCTGACCGACAAAATACTAAACATGAAACAAAACATTAAACTTTCCTGTTTGTACAGGAATTTTGAATCTTTCCGGTATATTCATTTATATAAAATACGGCTGTACCCCGCGGTGTCACCCGCGTTAAATTCGGCCCTTCTCGGTAATGTTCGGTTCTCGTCGTGCGGTAAGCCACTCCGTCGCCGCCGCCCCACCCGTTAGTTGATGTTTATGTTTAGTACTCCGCTCCTGTTGATCGTAGCGTGATGTTATATAGCCCAAAACCTTCCTCAATAAACGGACTATCTAACCGAAAAAGAAGTTTTCAAATCGGACTGATAGTTCCTGAGATTAGCGCATTGAAACATACAAACTCTATGAGGAAATTCATCAATTACATCAGAAAAATCAACCAACTTTGTCTTGTCAATGTTGATGTTCAAAATTGCTAATCCCTTCTTGCACCATTTTGGACCGAAAGCATGACTTTAATTAGTTTTAGGACACTGAAGATCCTCTCATTAGAGGCAACTGTTGCCAGAAAAATGACAGCAAAATGCGCAAAGCGAGGAGGACATTTGGAAAAACATTGTCCAATCAAAACTTAATGTGTCACCATACATTTTCTTCGGTAGCACAATATTGAGTTTGGAATTAACATCGAAAATTCTATTACGAAGAAGCACTTCACTCTGAATGTCACTTGAAATGTGGATTAAAATATGACAACTGAAACTGATTAGCTTTTTGTAACAACTCATTATAAGGTAATTGCTTAAAGTGCTACGAATAAAATCAAAAAGTCCACGAATTTCCTTCACTACAGAAAAGCGACGTGAAAGACCAATTATGTTGCAGAGCACATTCACTCAGAAATAGTTTTTGGCATCCTTTTGAGTTTGGGTTACTTGGGTACCAGGGACTCCTGTGAGTAGCAAAATTATAGTGCACATCAAATTTGATTGACACGTGCTGTCCTTCTTCAAGAATATCATTCCATTTCTCTCTCAGTTTTAGGATATCTGCTCGCAGTTGATCAAATGTTTTCCCTTTCAATATCTAATGTGACATCACGAGATTCTACCACCATGTCGACCTCATGGATCATTGAGAGAACTTTAATCCAAATATTTAATTCTGATATCAGTGCACCTTCAAAGGAAAGGTATCCAAGTATTTTTTGATACTCCGAAGATCAGACTTATACTCTGCTGTCAATATAGAAACATCATTTGGCTATGCCATTGCATTTCTAAAGCTATCCAATTGCCGTGCACACAGTCAATTTTTGCTGACCACCTTGTCTTTGACTTATTATGCAGTGATACAGGAAGGTTTTTTTTTCAGTATCTCCCACCGCTGGGGATTTGAACGGAAGACATTAAACTTTTCTCTACGATTCGAAAGAATGCTGTAGCTTCACTACAGGCTCAGCACACCATCGAGATTCTGAGTATTCTTTGAACAGTTGGATGAAATGCAGCTCTCATTCTTCTCCTTTATGATAGCCTGTACACCACTGTACTTCCTTGTCATCATGAAGGCATTGTCATACGCTTGATCCTCAAAGTCATTTATTTGGATTTTTTGACTACTCCGTCTTACATTTTGGCAGACTTCTTTTCGCTGCATCCCTTTCATATTTTTTTCATTTCCCGCAAAATTGATCTGAAAAAATCAATATTAAGCAAAACATCTTAATTTTAAAAACCTCTTAAAAACAAAATAGTAAATTTAGAACATAAGTTCATTTCAGGTATCTGCATTTATCTTTATATATAAAAAGGGAATTAATGAATGTGTGTGTGTGTGTGTGTGTGTGTGTGTGTGTGTGTGTGTATATCTGTTCAAAATGTCTACCATACTTCCTAACATAATACAAATTCTTCTTGCTTTATTACTACGGGTGAGTTTTCCTAATCATCGATGTTCAAACACATCAAATCTGATCTTTTTGTTATTTTGAACAATTTTAGTATTGGCAATTATTTTTTGTTTATAGAAATCTTCCTGTAATAGAACAACAACGGCGGATAAAGTTTCTGCTAATCCAGCTTTTGACCAAAGCCAACTACAAAAAAAGGTTAACAATCCTTTTCAGTAAATTTTTATTTTAAAATAAGTGGTTTGAATTCGAGATATTTTCTAATCAGAATACTCTAAAATTACAACTATTTAAAGAAGATATCTTAACATAACATTAAAACAATTAAATTTGGACTATTAGTATTAGATTATCAAGTAAATTTCTATTTTGGTTTTTATTTATAAATAAATTAAATTAGTTTTATTAGTATTTGTATTATTTTCAAAAATGGAAACAAGAAATTTGGGTAATCTTTAGTGTATCGGAAACTTTATTTACATTAAAAATATCTTGAACATTTTCTAAATATTTTTATTACTTAAGTGATTCTTTTTGATTTCTAAAGACAGCTTTGAATATTTATTTATTTTAAAAAATATTAAAATTTAAAAATTAAAATTCGTAATTTTGAGGAATTTTAGAAAACGAACTTGGCGGCTAACTAATCAAAAACAGAAAAAAAAACCTGGAAAAATCAGTTTAAAAAATGCAATTTAAAAAATATTTAAGAAAATAAATTGATATTATATTTGTTAATTTAATTTCTTTTAAGAACAAAAAAAAAACATTAAAATAAAATTTATTCGTTCTACGTAAGAAACCTTTTTTATAGTTAGCTAACTTTTAGTGTTGTCATCAGTCATGTTATAAAAAAATAATAATGGGAAAATGGGAAAAAAAGAATGATATGACAAATTTTCAGTCATAAACTAATTTTTAACTTTAAAGTTTAATTAATAATTTAGAGAATGGTAAGAGGAAGCCTTTTGCGTCAAGTTGAGACCCTGGAACAGCTGCTTCGAGCTTATGAGACTCTTCAGTCAAGGCTACCAGCAAGCTATATTAAGAACATAATTTAAAAAAATCATATACAAGGCGGCCGTAATTAACTCACTACTCATACCCACTCATGTAAATACTCATTCAAACAACCACAAATTTTACTTTTATCTTCAAATAAACACCCGAAAGTTATTCCAACTCAGGAATAAGAAAGATCACATTTCTTATAATCAAGAAATTATACGTATCTGAAACACTTTTCCCTTTATATCGCTATTCATGTTTGGCGAACGGACAAGACAACGACATACTGGATGATACAACTGAATTTGGGTGATACAACTGAATCGGAACCAGGATCCTGTACCAGAATGGATGTTTCCTCTCATTCCTGTACTAGAGTGTTTTACTGTGATATACTAAAACTAGCAGAGAAAGAAAAATTCATTTTACAGAACATAAAAGAAAAGATTCAACAACAAGCAACATAAGTGAGAGTTGGGAACAAACGGATGTTGGAATAACTCACGATAAACACAAACAGTTGCTTGCTTACATAACAAACCTTCACTAAAGCCGCACGTAAATGCAATTGGTTCACTATAGTCTCATATCTTGAACCAGGCAAGGCTTTTATTAATATATCAGCAAGATTTCCATCCGTATAAACGTCTTTTAAGTCCAGTTCATCATATTCTGAAATGTTCCGGATAAAATTATGTCGGATGAAAATATGCCTTGTTCTAGACTTTTCCAGAACGCTAGATGAACATGCAATGGCAGCTTAGCTATCACAAAAGATGTCAATACCATACGCCACTTTCACATCGTTGAGCAACTGTTGGATCCATTTCAACTCTCTTGCACTGGCTGTTAAGGCAATATATTCTGCCTCCACAGTACTCATGGCAATTACACTTTGTTTATTTGACCTCCACACTACTGGACAATTTCCTAGACTTAGAATGTAACCTGAATGAATAACCTTTGCGGTTATTCGGATCGGTGACCCAATTTGCGTCACAACAAGCTTTTAAGGCTGTTTTCCTCGCTCGAAGATAAGTCCCTTTTCTTTGGTTTGACAAAGGTATGAAAGCATACGTATTACGGCTAACCAATGGTGTCGGTCATATCCAGTACAAAATTGTGAAAGAGCACTAGCAGCATACTGAATATCGGGTCGAGTACACCTTGCTACATATACCGTAGAGAAGCAATAGCTTCTCGATAAGGAAAGTTTTTTTTCTTTCTGTCGCTCTTCCAAATCGTCAGTGCGCAAATTTACAATTTCCTTAACCTCCATTGGCGAAACACATTTCTTATTCGTGTTTACCTTGAACCGTTCAAGTAGAGATTCAATGAAAGGTGTTTGACTACGCTTAATCACGTTTCTGCTTTGGCAATTAAAATGGATTCCCAATAAATGATGAAGTTCACCAAGATTTCTGGTTTCAAATATCTATTGAATACTTCATCAAGCCTTCTAACACCTCTGTCACTTTCGACAATTACCATGATGTCGTCAACAAATGTTGAAACAACAGCTTCACCATTGTGATTAAATATTTAGATATTAGGATCAACTTTTGAACGTTCAAAACCTTCATTTTTCTCACATTCATCTAATCTGTTATTCCAACAACGTCCTGATTTCGCGAGACCTATATTGACGACAATACAGATTACTATCTTCCTAGAAACGTTCAGGTTGTTCCATATAAATCTCCGCAAATAAATAATCATTTAAATACGCAGTTTTTACATCATAATGGCAAATCGACCAATTATTATGAATTGCAATGGCTGTCTGATAGTGTCTAAGCTTGCTACTGGTGAATATGTCTTATGAAAATCGATGCCATATGTTTGAGTATATCCTTTAGCAACTAAAGGAGCTTTGTATGGGACTGTTACGGAATTTCTCAGTATTTCAGTAAGGATATACAAAACAGAGTACTTCTTTTAATGCAATCGGAGGCCTATTCTTTTAATGCAATCAGGTGTTGAAAAATAGAAAAAGCTGATGGAATCGCTGAGCCCTAGAAATTCCACAGCTTAAGCCAGATAAATATTACACTAGGTAAAGAAAAGATAAATATTACACTAGGTAAAGAAAAGATAAACAATTCAGATAGATCAAAAAACATATGTATTCATATAGTTTGGTCCTGAAGGAGGAGTGAGACATGATACTATATAGGTCCTTTTTTTTGAGGGATTTTTTTCCGGGATGAGATATTATCACGATATTTCGTTCCGGTGCCTCGGGCCTTCTTCGGGAGATGTTTAAATATTAATTGCATCAAGGTGTGCGCATAATCGTTAGTTATGGGCACACCTTGATGTAATTAATATTTATATATCTCCCGAAGAAGGCCCGAGGCACCGGGCCGAAATATCGTGATAATATCTCATCCCGGAGTGAGGAAATCCCTCAAAAAAAAGGACCTTTATAGTACATATGTATTCATAAATAAATCCAATGCAATGCAGTAGCACACAATAATATCAAGCAAGGCATAGTCTTACAAAATTACAAATCAATATAATATAGTATCAAAATAATTACACACAACTTGATGACAGAGTAGATTATATTGGCGTTGATCAATAAAATTTAGTAGTAATATAAATTTACGTATATAGTCTCACAATAGTTTAGTCTCTATTATGATAATAGTCCGAACAACCATCGTTCTACGAAACAGATTTCTACACTAATGTCTTTCCTAAAGTTCACACTCAGCTTAACAATTCCAAAAATATTACTCACAAGTTGAGCATCTTGACTTGGACACTCGGAAACTAAACACTGGATAGCACTATGGAAAATCACTAAGTTACACCTGTTGCAATAGGCACAACAAAACACAACACCAATTCTTTCTTTCTTCCACTTTGCGAACGTTGATTAAATCAACCAATGGTTGCTCAATGTATCCCGAGTTTTCTCGAAGTGTATAACCTTCCCTATATCTAGCAGATATCCAGGAAGTCGACTTTACGTCCAGAAGAAAATGTCTCAAAATATCCGGAGACGTTCGACTTACAGGATGGAACCACCAGAGGCTTCTATTGAATTGGGCGTAGAAAAGTGAAGAAGAGCTGCTTCACCTCCTCTGAGCTCATAGCTCATCCACGGAGGAAACTTGTAAGTCCTTTACCCCATGAAGTTTTATGCCACTCTGCCCCGAAAGTTTCCCGTAACGCATTTATAGGTATGTGTGACGTGTTCAGGCTACACCAATGGCACTTCCAGAATTCAAAAAGAGTCTTGAAACTGCAAATGATGCCATCATGGTGTTCGTCATAAACAAAAATGGCAGAACTCTCTCGACAGCATAAAGTTTCCTCCAAATGTACACAAAATTTAAACACAATAATCTATAAAATCATTAATAGGTAACAATAAGAAAGTAAACACAAGCTGATTGGAGATAAGAATAAAAAAAAACGATAAACTAAGATATTTTCTTTAATTGAGGAAAATTCCATTCCAATCTTGGAAAAGAAGCGGAAAAAAAACATGGAGAAGAAGAGACAATTTTTAATAGCGGGGCAAAGATCACTTCGCAATAACAAAGTGATGCAATGACTCGATGTGACGCTAGCGAAAAGTAGGAAAAAGGAAATAAAACAAGCAAAGAAAAAAAAAACCATAACAGAACAATCTCACCAAATTTATTTTGTTTGCTTGTGAACACCCACTTGTAACTTTCCTGGCGGTAGCTCAATCAAGGACCACACAGAATTTTCCAAGAGAGAATTCTTCTCGAATAGCTATTTTCCACTTAGATGCGTCGGTACAATTCACCGCTTTATAGCTACGAGGTATTTTTATTTCCCGACTTGTATGTCTTTCCTGACCTTAGTGTCCTTCTGGAATCATCACTATCAACACTGGTAGAATCGGCTCTTGATTGGTTTTTAAGGTGAATGGCCAGGGATGGACATCTTGGGATTTTTTTACGGTCCACTTTGTAATGCTGGTTCATGGATCCAGTAGGAGAATTAATTTCCTCTTTAGATTCTCCTCAGTGGATTCTGGTATATCAACAATTTCGAGATTTTCACGTCTCCTGATTCATCTTCAAATAAAAAAACCCCTCTCTAGACGTGGATACAGGTGCCGAAGTGTTCATGAAAAAAAAAAACATTTTTCGCTGAAAATAACATCACGACTTTAATTCTTTTTTATTTTGATCAGGTAGCCGAACTCGCCATCCTGCTGGTCGTAGTGAGTAGGCTACTAAGTATCCGATTCATGATCGTGTATGGAGTTTGTGTAGTTTCTACTTTGGAATTCTCACATAAGCTTTACAACCGATCGTTCGAAAACGTTTGATACTTGGCTTGGTTGTTCCAACTTTAACTTGGAGTCTTCATTGTATAGCATTGACGATCTTGGAACGATTGAACACATGTGTTGCTGCTGCCGCTATCTCTATCCATGCTTCTCGGGGAATGTGCGATTCAGCAAGTGTTACCCTCACTGCATTGAATATTGTTCTATTTTGGCGCTCAAAGAACCCATTTTGTTCAGAAGAATACGTCATCGTTACGCCGTGTTGTATTCCTTGTTTTTTGCAATATTCGTGGATGAGTGCATTATTGAACTCTTTTCCATTACCGGTGTTGATCTTAACTAGTTGTTGATTTGTCTAACATTCTGCAAGGCGATGCCATTCAACAAATTTTTGTAAAACAAGCAGATTACTTTTAATAGCTATTGACGTGGTGAAGTGTGAATAATGATCAGCGATGACTAATAAATAATGATTTTTACCCCAACTAACTGGTGTGATGGGAGAAAAAACATCAAGATTGACCATCTCCATCACTGGTGCAGATCCGTGTTTAATGTTCTTTCGGAATGGACGTCTCGTCTGTTTTCCCAAACGGCATTTGTGCTAGATGTTATACGTGACAACACTTTGACATTGTTTTCATTTGGCAATTGTTGAATTGTCTCTATAGCTGTGTGCATAAATCTCTTATGCCACATTTGACTGACATTGTCAGTCTTCTTTATTATTAGAACGCTTTCGGAATTAGATGGTATCGCTAGTCTACAGAGCCTGTTTATTCTTGATCCTTCTGCAATAATTTTTCCTTTGACTGTCACCTTGTCTGTAATAAGAAATACGTATTTCCTTATTAAACACAACAAAAGTGCTTTGTGAGTAATTGCAGTTACTGATAAATTATTCCTAGTCAAATTAGGAACTTGCAAAATATGCGTGACCTTTAAATTTGGTCCCCGAAATGTATCCGCTGCTATGAAAGGCATATATTCTCCTTTAGCTGTCCATACGGTAGTTTTCTTCCTTTCCGTTTGGACATTCGTTAATGGGACTGTTTTTCCAACCATTTAATGAGTTCCTCCAGAGTCAATAATGAACTCCACTCCTTGATCTTGATCATATGTTTATGCCACTAACGTGGTTACCTCTGTCTTATCCGCTTTCTTCACATCACATTCTCATTGAGATTTCTCAATTCTTCGACGAAGTTTTGCTAATTTCGTTTCTTTACGTCGGCAGTTACGGGCAAAATGACCATCTTTCCCACATTTGTAGAACTTTATATTTTTCTTTTCTGCTGTAAAAGTGGTTGTCGATGGTTGTATGTCTAAACTTCGGCAATAAATATATTCTGTTAACAGTCGCTCCCTTACATAAATTTTAGTAAACTCAACTGTTTGGCTTATGCTCTTCATGCTACTGACCAATTGATACCACGAATCCGGTAGACCACATAAGAGAACTATAACGAAATTTTTATAAGTTCCATGTTGTCGAGGTCTGTCACGATGTCGTTCATCGAAGCTAAGTACATATCCATTGATCCACATTCGTCAAGAGTATTCGTGTATAGCGTCTTTTATAGCTGTATTTTTCGGAGTAGATCATTTCTAGCAGCATACATGGTATCTAGTGTATCCCACACCTGCTTTAGCTTAGATAAATACTATATATGTTTTGCTTGAATAGGCGATATTCCCAAACACATTTATTCATTGCGCTTTGGATTTTTGACTCATGTTTGGCTTCTATATTGGATTTGTTGACACTTCAATTTCTATTGAAACGTAACTACATAGATACAACTCCATCAGAATGCTCTGCATTTCAAACTTCCACGAAGGATAATTATGATCATTAACGTTTTTTGTTAATAGTGATTTTTCAGTCATCGTGTCTGTTTCAAAATCCAATGTCAGAACTAACGTTAGGCCTCGTCAAAAGAAAGATTTCCTACAACAATCTACTTCACATTATAAACGATAATAATATTTGCCTGGGCCAATAACCATTATTAGCAGAGTGTTTTACTGTGATATACTAAAAATAGCAGATAAATAAAAATAAAATTATTTTACTTAAGTTTAACTCATTTTACACAACATAAAAAAAGATTCAACAACAAACAACATAAGTGAGAGATTGGAACAAACGGATGTTGGAATAACTCACGACAAACACAGTCATTGATGAAACAACTGCTTGCTTACATAACATTCTCCTTTTCTACCAGTACAGCTACGGCCATTTGTTAATTATGAGATTATACAATAGGTTAACAAGCAGGATAAAACCAAGGCCAGCACAATAGGTTTTTGCAGTGTTTGTGATAATGAAGAGAAAATATAATTTTCGGTGAAACTGGAAATTACGGTACCAGCCTGTGTTGAATTGTTTTTTGTTTTTTTTGAAGTTGTGACGTAATGGGTGTGTTTGCAGTATATTCAAAATGGCGAAAAATTTGATAACGTAAAAGTGTCGGGAAATTTGGTGATTTAACGGTTGTGTTAGCACTATTAAATAGAGTGGTAAATTTGGAAGGGGAAAAATTGTTATCAATATACACATCCTACAATGGTTGAAGCTGTAAGGTAGCACACTGCTGATAGTTATGATGGTGTGGTTTTTTTTTTCATGCGCAAATAAATAAAAGAACAAGATATAAAATCTAATAAAAGATTTACTGTAATTTATAATTACAGGTATGATGATACAGTAAGTGTTTCAATATGAAACAATAATAAGGAATGATTTCTATTAGAGTTCTTTTAATTAAATTGAAAGTTCCTTCGAATAGGGAAACAGCTGGGTTCCAATACTTCTTCGTTTCCGTTTCTCAACTTCAATGTTCCGTAAAATATCAATTCGATATTTTCCGTAAATAATAATTAAATACTTTTATTTCGAGTGAATGGCTTTTTCACCTTACGTTAAATGCTACTTCGCTTTCACAGTTTTTAAGTTAAAATATAATAATTCACTTGAAGAACGCTGACTGATTTCCAACAATTATTTCCGTTGCACTAATTATATATTCACTCAGCTTAAATTTCGAAAACGCACTTCCAGTATCTTGGCACACACTACTTCAATTATTCTAATTAAGCAATAATGCGTAGCACTAATTATTTCACTGAAATAACTAATTGTTAGTTGAATATATAATATATCTCACGTTTTAGAGATTCCTTAATCACTTGCACTTCTACGATGAATCCCGCAAAATGAAAATCAATTATAAATTCTACTTACAGTTTGACCGTCGATTGGCTTCTCACCTCGGTGAAAAACTGAGACGATATAATGGCTTTTCATCCTAGGTGAAATCATAGTAGATCACAGCTGCTGTGTCTTTTCACTTTCCAATGGCGACGCACTCGTGATGATTTTCTTTGCCGTTCAAACTTAGCGGTAGCTCTGCTCGTCCCAACATGCACTTCACAATTCGGGTGACGTAAAATGCTTCTTATCGTCTGCTCGAACTCAACGAAGAATTTACTTTCTTTGTTCTCAATAAACTAATAATATTTCTGAAGATATTTCACCACTGTGTCTAGGTAAATATCTTCTTTATTATCAGTTCTGGGATAACTCTTAATATTCTTTCCGTTTAAATTTGCTCAAGTTCTATTTATTTTGGATTCACCTTTCATCCGGGTTACGTGGAGACTTCTCAGCTTCTACGGAATTCTTCTTTGAATCCAACACTAATATTGCCAGGAACGTAATTCTTCTTTCCAATAACTACTAAAATCACTCTTCTTACTTTAGAGTCGCACAATTCTTCTTATTAAATAATTCTTCTTGAAGGTCCAGCCCGCACACAATGATTAAAAATTAAAACATTAAAAATTTAAAAAAGTTAAAAAACACAAGTCTCTAGCTTTCGCCACTAGGGGGACATGGCTTCATCAAGAGAGATGGTTAGACAGTCCGTCAGCTCTTCTATTTAAACAAAACCGGACCAATGAAAATGGTTGTCTATTTCATTGGTCGCTGCAAACAGCAATGAAATCCATAAAGCAGCGACATCTGGTGGCGATCACAAGCCGATGGATGAACAGCAAATCCAAGCACATGGAGTTGTTTGTAAAGTAAATACAGGTTCTTCTCCTGATGGAGTTGTAAACACAGGTTCTTCTCCTGATGGAGTTGACTTCAACCAATGTTTTTTTTTACCCATTTCCGAAACAGATGGCGTTTCACCTAGTAGAAATAAAATTAAAAAAAAAAATTAAAAAAATTAAAAAAAAAAATTAAAAAAATTAAAAAAAAAAAATTAAAAAAATTAAAAAAAAAAAAAAGGTTTAAAGTTAATTTTAATTTGCTTATTTTCTCCTTTTTCTTTTCTTCTTTGCCAAGGCGTACTGTTTGATGTTGCGAATGGAGAGACCATCATTATAACAATCATCCATGACCGAGATGATCACAGACTCTTTGCACCTTCTCAGGAACATGTTGGCAGCACTACAATACGGTGACTGGTGCTGTTGCAGTGGCGTACCGTAGCATATGCTGTATCATCTCTATCCCGGGCCCAAATATGTTCA